>JASZXT010000301.1:0-30495 GCA_035521555.1 Lecanoromycetidae sp. Uapishka_2
GTTCTAGCCTCCCACCTCCTCTCCGGTGCCAAAACGCACGCTCTCGCCACACCCGCAGCAGCGAGTTCCGGCTCCGCAGTTCTTGACTCACAAGCATTGAGCGGAGGGTTCAGATATGGGGAGATAACCTCGATTGCGGGGGTTAGTGGGACGGGGAAGACGTTGGTGAGTTATATTGACAACATAAGGCGGTTTTGCCATTTTGGGTACTTTACGTATATTATATTTGCATTTTATAGATATCGTTTGTGTAGGGTTTTTTGTAGAGGTATCTATTCCATGTGAAACTCTTCATTAGCACTGCTCTTAGTCTATAGCTTCCTCGAAACCTAGGACACTGTATCGATCCCAAAACTAAATCCTCCCTCAGCTGACCTACCACGCCCTATCATCACACCTCCTCCACCCCTCCCACGCCAAATCCCAAATCGCCATCATCGACACCACAGGTTCATTCTCGCCCACCCGACTTCGTGATGTCCTTGTTTATCGACTCGAAGCGAAGCACCAGCGGCAAAGCTATCAGCAATCCGGGTACGTCTATGCGAAAACTTCCATCTCCACGGAAAAGTTCGTTGAGGAAGCCATAGCACTTCTTGATCGTGTGAAGGTCATGAGAGTGTTCGATTTAGCTGGTGTCATTGAGGCTGTGGGCGAGGTGGGGCAAATGATTGAACCTGCATTAGAAACCTCTGTGAAGAACGTGGAGCGAAAGCAGGAAATTGGGGATAGCGAGGACGACGATGAAGAAGATGGAGAGGAAAGTTCACCCCCAAAGCCTGCTCCTGTGGATGGAAGTGCTGCGGGGCATGAAAGTGACCAAGTCGGTGTCATTATTGTTGATAACATTGCCAACGTAGTCAGCTCGTTGATGTCAAAAAGCCAAACCGCTGGTCAAGCTCTTCTGGTCTCGTTCATGCGCACTCTCTCCAATCTGACAGCTCGTCATCACATATGCACCATTCTTACAAATGCGGTCGTTGGCCTCGCATCTTCTTCTTCTACTTCCATGTACAAGCGACGACCCGAAGAGAACGTCTCGATATTCGCATCGACCGTCGGTAAACCTGCGCTCGGGAAGACGTTCACGTATCTTGTTGATACCTCAATCTTCTTGAGCACGGTTCCAAGCAAAATTGAGGATGCCATAGTCTTGTATGGAGACGCCGGTCCCGGCGAGGCCTGGAGGAAGGCAATCGTGATAGAGGTTGTGAAAGACAAGCGTGGTGCGAGGGAAGGACGTTGGGCGGCTTTTGAGATTGTGGACGAGGTCAAAATCGTGCCTTGTCGCAGATAATGCTCGGAATTGGCGACGCGAAATTCAACCCTTGGCAGAAATCTCCCAGCTTCTCAAGTCTTCTCGCTCGGTGAACTCATTGACCTCGTGCGTAGTTCTGTGGGCATGGCTCTTTGAATCGTGATCTTGTTGAATCTGCTGCGCGATGCTTCCCCTCCCGCTGACGGTACCAGTAGTGGGCCCCTCTTTGCTGCTGGTACGTTGTCGAAGAGTGGGTTTCAGCGTGCTACGACTTCCAGTACCCGACGTATTTCTCTTGTGACCTCTCAGCGTCCTTGTCTCAGATTCACTGTCGTCTTCCGTACTCCCTCCTCCAACTCTTGGACTTGGTTTGGGACTTTCATTAGCATCTTCTCCCCAACCGTCGCCTCCAGCAAAGATGTTCTCAATGCATTTGTCAGCGGGCAGCTCTCCAGCTTGTGCGGCCCAACTTGCAGCAAGCGTCCGCCGGTACATATCCTGCAGCTTACCGCTTTCACGGGCTTTGTAAGACATTGAAGGGACATTATTACCGTCATCGGATGGGTCTCCAGATTCGGCTGTCATAATGCCGGCTATTCCGCCAAAGACTGGTGCGGTCTTGAGAGGAGGAGCGATGAAATCGCGGGAGCCTTCGGTTTGGGTCATCATAATTTCAAGCTATAGCACTTGTCAGTCATGATTGTACAGAAGGAACTGGGCGACAGAACGAACCTTCAGCGTGCTGTTGATCTTGCTCTCTTGCATCAAATATCGCCTCGTAACAGCATCTTCTCCGTCATCACTTCCACCCACAAACTCCGCGAGATTGAGCTTCACATTTCCAAGAACGATTCTCTCAGCTCTAGTACCGGGAGAGTATTCTTGCAGCACTTCAAAGTGTATCTCGGACTCCTGCAGCATGCCACTGCGATCCACCGTCAGCCGTACAGGCAACGTCTTGACATAATCCCATGCAACTTTATGATCTCGAATCACCGCCTTTGAAGTATGACCGCGGTGCTCGGCGGATGTAGAGGATGGTAGATGCCATTTCACGTAGGAAGTACCGGAGACGAGGGGAACATTGTTCAGGTCTATTATCTAGCGGCGGTCTTTAGCAGATGTAGGCATCCGATCGGAAAGAAGGTTTCACCTTCAATTGGAGGTCAAATTTTGGCTGCAATATTATCAGCAAAATGTATCAAAAACGTCGTTTCCATTCTCATTATACCCGTCGATTTTTAGGTACTAAAGGTGATGTTAGCGAATGATGTAAAGCGCGGTACAGATTACTGTATGACATTGTTGGGAGAAGAGAATGACCAGTAACTCACCAAATGCGTTCATTCTGTGTTCACTATGTGTTGGCACAATAATCTCAACAAAGCCGGGTCCTCCACGAATGAAAGTTGATGGGCCCAGAGGAAGGAGCCATCCACGGCCACTGATGATGATGATCCCACTATTTAAGCTCTGCAAACGGCCGCCGCAGCGGTTCGGGACGGTATCTTATCTAGAACTAGCGGGCCTTGGTATATTTAGCATCAACAGCTTGTAGCCAACGCCGTGTCCACCGACCAGCGCATAGCATCTACCATGCTAGGTATAAAGCCCTACATTGCAGCTTATGCATTTGTGAGTTTCTCACTGGCAGAGAGATCCAACTTGTTTTTCTACCGCCAAATTTGCGTACTCGTGCTCACTGGACTGGGGAACCTCGCAAGCCATGGGTAGCCCTCAATAGGCAATATCCTGGGGCGCCTAGTCGTCTCGAGTTCGTGAATGATCATTTCATAGTGAACAGCTCTTTTCATCCACTATCAAGGTGCGCAAGGCCTTTGCCAATTTTAGGGAACTGGATTGTTCTTGAGAATCCATCTCATGAGTACACTTGAAGACCTGGTGGTCGACTCGATCCTTGAAGTCTTCCAAGCGTTGCCATCGAAGAGCAAACCTAGAAGTCTGCAAAATGGTGGACACGAATGGGTGCCACTGAGTGGTATTGCAATTATACGAGGTAAGCCTACCGGATGAAATGTGGATGATGAAATTAGTCGTTGACCCTTTTGTAGATGATAATAAGATCACCTGTGTGGCTTTGGGGTGAGTCTGTACAACTAGACATGTAGCTCTCTATGTTTTTGACAAGAATTGAAGGACAGGGATGAAATGCCTTCCAGCCAATAAAACCACAGCAATTGCCAGTGGTACAGTTCTCCATGATTGGCATGCTGAAATATTGGCCATCCGTGCATTCAACCATTATCTCTTGCAGGAATGTCATGATTTGGCTTATCTACCCGGCTATAAGTCTTCATTACTTCGACGGAAGTATGACGATGAGTTGCGCCAGCACTCAGGACAGCAGCCCTTTACTATCATTAATGGAGTAAGGATAGTGATGTATTGTTCTGAAGCCCCATGTGGAGATGCGAGTATGGAGCTTGTGATGGAGGCTCAAGAAGATGCTACGCCATGGCCTGTTGCTATGTCCAACGATGGCACTTCATCAGGTTTTCTTGGCCGTGGATCATTCTCACAATTAGGCATTGTGCGGCGGAAGCCTGGTCAGCAAAATCAAGCACCATGTTGCCA
The DNA here is from genome assembly GCA_035521555.1 of Lecanoromycetidae sp. Uapishka_2. NCBI lineage: Eukaryota > Fungi > Ascomycota > Lecanoromycetes > Lecanoromycetidae sp. Uapishka_2. The sequence goes on from JASZXT010000301.1 coordinate 3,854, forward strand.
ATTGTTGAAATTGACACTTTAAAGCTCGAGCGGACAGCCCTCAGACCCTCTCAAAGTCCTGTTCGGACAAGCTGGCCCTCAAACAGTGCACATCCCTACTTTCCTCCACTACCTCTCTCCTAATCTCACCCGAAAACACATACATCCACACGCTCGTTATCCCCCATTCTCAATACAGATCCGTAGCATGCGAGCGAGCATTCAGTCCAATCGGCCGCATGAAGTCCGTAGCCTCCAAAGTATGGCCCGGGGGCTACCTATTCCATCCCCTCCAAGTCAAGACCACCACTCTCGAATTCGAATACTCACGCCATAGCACACGCTCTGCAAATCAAACGGCTGAGAGCAAAGGAAGCAACATCTCCGCAGTATGGACGCCACGCCTCCAGGAAACCCTCATCAATGGCGTCCTGCAAGGGCGAAAACAGACAGATCCGAAAGGAGCAAGTGCGATCAGCCGGCATGGGATGAGAGAGATGCTGCTGGAGACGATGATAATGCTGGACAGCCTTTTGATCGACACTGTTCGCATTTCGGATACGTATGCTATAATGAAACAAACAAAGCTATTGGAAGCTAGGCGCCGGGTGAAAGAAGATGTGAAAAAGGATGCACTTAAGGGTTGGCATGGAGTTGAGTGACTTTCCTCAAGAAGCGTAACGAGGTATATGAGGGTAGGAATGTTGTAAGCTTGAATTCTCTGGCTGTGAAATTATAGGTCTTTGAACAAGTTATCCTAGAGAATCTAGGTTTGGCTGAGCGATATAGGAGCGTGTGGAAGTTGAAATGAGAATATTGAGTTGAGCATGTCTGTTTTACATGTATGATCTTTCCTGCTCGCATTCCTGGCTCGTCCATGCTCGATGGCCAAATGCTCTCTGTTCAGGCTTGTCACCCCCTTTTGAGTTCCAGAAGCTCAAAACCTTCTCGATGAAAGTCACCTAGGCCATGACACGCTGCGGTAATAAGAGCACCGTTGGTTCGCTCAAAACTGACGTCGTCCTCATATCGTCTCCGGCCTGTAGAAAAGAGAAAGGCTATCAAGATCACGCTATCGAAAATGAGGAGAAGAAAACCAAACCATTGTGGCGTAGCTATCGAAGTTGTGAGAGGCACTAAAGAACGGCATGATGGCCAAGCTACGTTGCAATTGTCATACACGTAGCATTGTAACATAGATAAGAACGCTTGAGAAACCAAATTGTGTACTTCGGCGAAATCCATGAAGCTGAGAGAGACTGCCTAGAAAGAGCATGGCACCGAAGCTGATCAACAAACATCGCATCAACGCTACCACGAGTTGAAAAACAAAGAGTCATGAGAGCAATATCATCAGGCATTTTCCCTATCCATCTATCTAGCAAACACCTCCCCCAATCCTGCAAGCTACCAGAACAGCAACCGAAATGTAGTTACAGAATTTGGCTGTGAGACCTCCAAAACCACCATCTATATCAAATAATGGTAAATTGGTGATTAGCCTAGCGTCATTACTGCATGATGCCACTCTACCCAATATGCAATGCTACCGAGAATCCAGAACACCATATGCATCGTAAAGACAGATTTTGCAAGACCGATTCACCAAGAGTCGTCTTCATCCCTCCACTCTCGGGTACTGCAAACCATCTCCTTCACCGTCTCCTCGGGGCTTCTTTCTCTTTCTGCTTCTTTTTTAAACTTTCGTATTTCTCCGGATCGTAAGCCTTTAAGAACTCTACAGGCGCGTCCCATTCGTTGTTCTGCAGCTTTTCGTCGTCTTTATTCTCGTCTTTAGTCTCAAAAGCCTTCTCCCACTCCATAGGATCGCCCAGATCAGGGATATTTAAATCCGCCATTTCATCTTGCAATCCGTCGTCGAACCAATTTTGCGTCAATACCCACTCATCTCCAATCTCACCGGCATCAATACCGAGGTTGACATTGAGATTGTCGTTTGGACTGATATCAGATCTATGCGGACTCTCTTTGCTGGTGGCAGCACTTGAGTCTGTTTCAGGTGGTGTGAAAGGGTTTCGCGTGAGGTAGGCCTCCTTTGCCTCCGTACTCACGCTGCGATTCAGACTTGCGCAACCTCCAAAAACTTCTCTGAACCATCCCTTTTCGACTTTGCAATGAACCCATCCATCGACCTCGTCGGTTGCTACCGCTTCTTTTGCGGGAGTAGGAGCACTTGTTGCGCTTGTCGCTGCGCCTTTGATTAAGGACTTGGTCTCAGATACGGGAGTCTTCACATTCGTTGTAGCTTGGGGTGTCTTTAGTAGCTGGGTCGATGGTGATGGTCCTGTTTGAGTGGGGTTGCGGCTCATCGGAGTGGCAACCTCTTGTTTGATCCCTTGTGAAGACATTGTGGTCTTCATGACTGGAGCCTGTGACAGTCCTTTCTCTCGCTTCATTTCTTGCGGCACGGGTTTACATTTCCCGTTCTCATCTAAATCGAGCACTATCCTCATGCTCTCTATGGCAAACAAGGCAGCATCCATAGGATCCTTTATATTATGGGTAGGGTCATGAGCTTCTAATTTGTGCTTGTCCAACTCCTCTTTGGTAGCAAAGCCGGTTCCACTCATATTGCAGCCTTCAACAGGGCATTTGGCAAGAGGCGCTACAGCTGGTGCACGCTGCATCGCGGGCGATGGTGGCTTCGGCAGTGGTGAAGACTTCGTCACAGGCGTGCCTTTGCTCTGAGCAGGGGTAGATGCAGGACTAGCTTGATTATTGTTGTTCTTCCTTCTTTTGTTTGGGAGGACGAGTTTCTCTTGAGTAAGCTCATTCTTATTTGGAGCGTACATCTGAGGAACTCCTTGCGGAGAAGGAGAGCCAAACGGAAACGGAGGTTGGGCGGTCGTTGGTGCCGCTGGTGCACGATTATTAGCAGCATGGCTCTTCTGAACAGAAGCTGCTCTTTGCAAATTGATTGCGTCTTGTTGTTGTTGCAGGTTTGCAGCATTCAAAGGCTGTTGCACTGGTTTGCCTTTTCCCATCTGTCCTTGTTTCTCCGCCATGAACGCAAAATATGCATGGATTTTTTTCTTGTATTCTTCGAGTTCCTTCAAGCTCATTGTAAAATTGTCAACGGGTTTTGTGAATCCTCTGTCCTGGACCTGTTGGAGTAGGTGCAACCGCTGGAATTCGTTAGTGTCATTTTCGAAGGAAGGACTCCATCACTTACAATGCGAAGCAAGTCTTTGACACGATCTTCATCCTTAGACACATGTAGAAATATTGGGACTGATTCTTCGACTCTTTGCACCATATTACCCGTACTTTTCAATTTCTCCACCATGACGCTTCGTGTCTGGGGACTCATTGGGACAATCGGACGAGGGGGGGTACTCTGGGCTACTTCGTTCCACAATTGCTGGAACTTCGGGTCTCTGGTACCGAGAGCAGTATTCACGGGAGCAGATTCCGCGGCAGTTCTCGGTGGGGCATTTGACCCATTCTGTTGCGCAAGTGTGCGCTGTCGTTGCAAAGCTTGGAGAGCCTGCATTCGGCGCTGCCACTGGGCCTTCTGTTCAGGATTCAAGGAGTTGTACTGTTCTTGTGTCAATTTTGGTTGGCCATTTGTCGTTTGAGGAGGCGGGGGCGCTTTGAGATTCGGAGGCGGACGAGTTTGCTGCTGTGCAAGCTTAGGATCAGGGACTTCAACCACATCGTCGCTGTTGTTGTTGTTATTGTTGTTGTTACGCTTGGTGCCCTTCTGGCTCGTCTGTGATGGATCAGGTCGGACGCCAGCCCATGCGCCTTGATTAGGCTTTGGCGGTTGTGTGGTCGGCCTTGGAGGTTGCTGTTGCTGGTTTTGAGGATGAACAGGTTGTTGTGACTGATTTTGAGCCCGTGATGGCTGCGGCATCTGTCCAGGCGCTGTTTGAGGTGCAGGCTGTTGGTTTCCTGGGGTATCCGAAAGTTGCGCCCGAATTACGCTGTTACGCTGCTGCTGCATTGCTAGCGCTTGCTGCCCTTGAGGAGTTTTGAAGAATTCCTGTTGCTTTCTAGCTTTGATCATCCGGGAGAGCTGATCATCAGTAATGTGTCTCATGTGAGGTTGCAACGTGTTGCGAACAGCCTGGAGATCTTGTGCTGTTGTCTCTGGCATGGAAGAGAAACCAAATGAGTTCAGCATTGGAGGAGCCTGACGAAGCCCCTGGTTGCCTTGAGGCACCATTTGTCCCACCGGCGCCACGCCAGCCTGTGGCAATTGAGAATTACCTTGCTGTACTTGCTGAGCCATATGTGCCCTTTGTTGGTTAGCCGGAAATTGTGCCTGGAACTGCAAGCTTTGTAGCCCCATCACCTTCTGCATACTGCCTGGAGGTAACGTTTGAGTGTTTCGACGAATGTGTTCCTTTAATTGACGCCACGTCTGCACGTTTTCTGGAAGCTTACCCAACTCGCTTCCTCGATTCATTATGTTTGGTGGAAACCTTAGATTGTCCATGAGTTGAATCTGCTCAATGTTCAAATCTATTGGTAAGACTTTGGGCGGGGCTGCGCGGTTCTGTCTAAACTGCGGTGGCTGTTGGTCCCCAGGGAATTGCAAATTGCTTTGACCCATTGCAGATTGCTGTGTAGCACTGGGCATGGGCGTGTTCGAGGCTTGAGGATTACTAGTGTGATTCCCTTTCGGCCCTAGAGGAGCGACTTGAGCATTCGGTTGGGCGCCAGTGTCTGGCTTGGTAGCAGCATTTGCATTACCGGCTGCCTGCTGGCGTTGTCTTTGAATCATCTGCGCCAACCATTGCTTGCGATGCTCCTCAGGCATGCTTAAAAGCTTTGTGCGAATGGGTTCTGGAAAATTGTTCCATTGGGCTTGACCAGGATTTGGCTGCTGTCTTTGCTGATTCGAATGTGGTTGGGAGCTAGCTGTAGCAGGTTGTGGACCGGTAGAAGTGGTAGCAACGTTCCGCTGGTTCGGCTTCTGGGGGGGCTGCGTCGCTCTCTGAGCTTGGTCTTTCTGTTTCTGTCCGGGTAAATCTAGAGGCTGGTTTAAAGTTGGCATATTATGGACTTGCTGTGGAGTTCGTTGCGCTTGGTTGTTGCCGAGGCCACCCACCTGCCCCTGGAGCCCATGCTGCTGTGAGGGTTGTGCAGGCACGTTTGTAAAGCTTGGTGCGGGCGGTTGCGCCTGCAGCTGGGAATTCTGTTGCAGATTCTGTTGTGGAGGCTGTGGAGTATTGTAGAAAGGCTGTGCGTGGGGTTGAAAATTATTCTGCGCTTGTGGTGCCCGGTTGACAGCAAATTGGCTCTGCTGTTGGACCTGCGGCGTGCCACGTACCTGGGGCGGCGCTCCCTGGACATGACTCGCAGGGACAACATCTTGGCCGGCTGCTTGGTGCCGAAGAGCCTCAGCCTGCTGACCGAGGAATTGATCCATATTACCAGGAGCAAAATTCGGGTCCGTCTGCTGAGGCGCGGAAGCCGGTGGAAGTTGTTGACTCTGAGCATGCATCGCGACCTGAGAGGTAGGGCGACCCTGGGTTGCCATCGCATTTTCCCTCAATGGCGCGGGAACCTGTCCGCTCTGCTGCTGCCTTTTGCTTCTTTCCTCCAGGTATCGTCTGGTAGCGGTGTTACGAATCAGGATTTGTACGGGATTGAGTCCTTGCATCTGCATGTTCTGCACCTGCTGCGGACTAAAATTTCTCACTTGAGCGTGATAGTTCTGTTTCTCTTGTTCTGACATATTGTGTACCATTTGTCGGGCTATGTTAGTAATGTACTGAAGCTCCTGCTGCGTGAATTGCGGCGGCCCATGAGTTTGGGGCATAGGACGAGGCATGCCTTGGACTGCTTGCACGTTCTGGACTTGTTGTTGCATGTCATTGGGGTTTACCGACCGCTGCTGTTGCGAAAATTGTTGCTGCATGGGCGTTGGCACAGCTGGTCCAGATGGTTGTGGTTGGGGTATGCCAAAACCCTGTTGAAAATGATTCTGGTTTTGCGCCATCTGTTGAGTCATCTGTTGCTGAGTCAATCCCATTTGAGCTGCCTGTTGGTTTTGAAAGTGTTGCTGCTGTTGGTTTGCGTGTTGCTGACGAGTCCGGTGTATCTCAGTCATCTTCTGTTGCAGTCTCGCGTTGTATGTACTCTGTATGGCTAATAAGCTTCTTTGTACTAGCTGTCTTTGAGATATAGCTCACTAGGTCCGGGGAAGTTGAGAATTCTTGGGTCTCGAATCCTACGGCCACATTCACAGCACCTGCTTGTGGCATCTCAGGCTTGAGGATGAGCAAACCAGTAACCCTTGCGGTTTTGCTGTCAGTATGTGCCGTGTTTTCGTAACACAAGTTACAAGGACAGGGTCTCACATTTGATGGATATGTGCCACACGCTGGTGAACTGCCACAGTCTGCTGCCAGCCTACTGGAACAGGGTAATTGGAGAGTGCTTTGAAGATATGGCTCCGAATCTCCGATGATGTGGAACTGCCATTCTTTTGCATACCGATTGGTGGCTGGCCAACCGGTTGCGGCCGGGCTTGACCCATGGTCTGAAAGTTATTGGGATTCATTTCTTCACTCAATTTGTGTCATGTGTCGGTGCCGATGCTGTGTAACCTTTCACCACTTGGCTTACATGTGGCGGCGAAGCTTGAAGATCGACACTACCCAGCTTCTCTCCCAGCTCTTCATTGATGTCTATTCAGAACTGATCAGTCTCCGCAACGCAAGATCGGTGCAGTCAGTGGGTGGAGAAAGCTTCCTTGGAAACAGCGTTGGGTGTCCCTGGCGTGCATATCCTTGAAGCCAGAGCAGACGAGATCGGGCGAAGCTTGTCTAGCTAGATATTATGTGTCTTTAGATGATCAGGAGGATTCGGCCAGTATGGAAGAATGGTTTCTGGTATTGGTCACGCGGAATCGCAAGGCAACGGGCAGCCTTGGCCGGTGTAACAACGAAGCAAACGAAGCCCCACTCTTGAGCACAATGACAGCTGACTTTCCCGCCCACTTGCAGTAATCAATAGTATATGGCAGCATATAATATGACGATATTGACAAGACAGTATATAGATGAACGAGGTGGGTATCAGAGCAAGTAGCTAAGCAGATAGATCTGTGCAAATGTCAGCAGTGGTCCCGGTCGGCAGTGGTGAAGAATGTTAATTCGGGCTTGAAAGGACTGAGGACCAATCAGACGATTTAAGTACCTGTTTTTATGGCTGGGAGATCGAAGCACAAGGAAGCAAAGGCCATTTAGCAAAGATAAAAGGGAAGACCGGGATAGCTCGGTAGGAGAAGGAAAGAGTGGTGAGAAATGGTTGTGGGCGAAATGTGAATGGAGTGGACTTGGGTCAGCAATAAAATGAGGCACGCACCCACAGCCCACCACTCGTTCTCTCCCACCAAGAACCCGCCAAGCCAGCCGATCAGCTCCGGCAGCTAGTTCTAGGTACCTTGCCCTAAAACCTCTAGGTATAGGTAACCTTCAGCCTTAGAATCAATCATAAAGAGCTAATAATCCCTGTCTTCCCAGGCTCGAAGTGTCTCGGCTCCCGGTTGGCTCCTAGAACAATGATCTCGTAAGCGCTACAGCGACCTACAGCAGGCATCATCTCGGGCACTACTGCGCAGAACATGAACAATTTGTGACGTTGCCTTTGAACCTGTCATGGGTAGCTGACTTTCGACACATCCGACCATCAAAGACTGCCGCATCTTTCTTGATGGTCACAACAATGGAATCATCGATAGGATCAGATGCATTTGCCCTCATCGCTTTAGCATCCATCTCCCTCTTCGTTCTCCTCCTGCTGCGCCATTTTCTCCCCCTCCGAACCACACCCGCCTACCTTGTCGTCCCTATCTTCCTCTCCCTTGCCCTCCCCATCAGCATCATTCTCCTCGTCCCCATAGATCTCGCTTCGAGTTCTAGGACCGATGATGTTGCTGCTAGGGGAATATGGTTGCCCGATGGGGTAATGCTGGTAGCATGGCGATTGACATACTGGCTGACCTTTGCCTTGACTTGGCTCATTCTACCTCTACTAGGTGAATATGCGGACTCAGGATATCGAACACCAAAGGATCGCATACTATACTCTCTCAAGTCGAACGGACGATACCAGCTCATCGTAATCGCGTGTGCCGCTGCAGGCGGTATCTACGTCTTTCTACAAAATGGCTTCAAGGGAGGATCGATCAAGTCCTTGGTCATGGCATTGGCCTATTGCTGGGGATTGGTCATGGCCATCTACCTCATGGGTCACGGGCTAGTCGCCGTGCCTCGAAGGTTGATTCGCAATGCCAACCATCGCGGAAGATTGAGAAGAATACAAAGTCAGGCGCCAAAGATCAACGATAGGCTCAACGATGCAACATTGGAGCTTGAAGAATTAGAAGCCCAGCTCACTCAGCTTCGGAAGCGGAAAAACGCCGTATCGCGTGACCATGAGGAATGGATTGAGGACATATCTGATTCTTCGAGTGTACCTAACTCTCGACTAACACCACTGGCAGGCCGTGGCACAGCTCCAGGTTTACCCGCAGTAATCACTGATCGCTATCTCGCCGAGCTCACCAGAAAATTGACGCGCGCACGCCACAAGCGGGTTCGTTTCGTCGATGCTTGGGATCGTCTAATACAGGAAGCAGTCGACATTCAGGCGATCATCGACGCGGGTGCATCAAAGAGACTAAACTTTGGCAAAGCTTCACCAAGCTCAACGTTTCTAGAACGTTTCTATTTTCTCACACCTTATACCCGCTACCTTGTCTATTCGAAGCTTGTCCCAGGCGTCAGGCTCGTTCATGCTGCGATCTTTTCTCTCGCCTCCGTCTGCATAGTATGGTCTGAATTAGTCAAGCACATTGCACCGAAGCTTTCAATCATCAGCTTGTCCATCATCTCTCACAATTTGCAAGACACGCCACAAGTTGGCTTCGGTGGCCAGGTCATTGCCTCTCTGTGGCTACTTTATATGTCCATGGCAACACTTGCCAGCTTTGACGATGTTAAGATATGGGGCAACCGTGCTTTAGTACGGAGGAACACATACGGAGAGAGCGCAACTTGGTATGCTGGTCAGATCGCGAAGCTCACCGTACCGCTGGCATACAACTTTCTCACATTCTTTCCCCCTAATGTTCACAAGAAGACAGCCTTCTATCAATTCCTGGGAAAACTCATCGTTCTTACGCCCCTAGGCGCCGGGTTCGATTACTTCTTCCCAATCTTCATACTTATCCCAGTCTGCGCAACGCTCTTCAATCTTTATGGTCGGGCCAAGTACGTTTTCGGCTTTAACTTACTGGAAGATGAAGAAGAGGGTAACCCCACAGGCTTTGGCACCGGGGGATGGAGTGAGGGCCGCGATCTCATAGAACGCGAAATCCACGGTACATCCCAACTCGGCCTCTCAAACCCTGCCGCAGGATCTTCGTCACCCTCAGCCTCTGGGACCCCAAACTCAGTAAAACGTGGAGGTCAATCGGCAGAAGCTTCCTCAAACAATACAACAGTTCGACCCAATGTTTCCAGACAATCGACATTTCAACAGCAGCAAGCACAGCGTCTTGCTGAAGCAACTGCAGCAGCCGAAGAAGAAGATGAGAACTTTTTCCAGGGTTTCGCACATAGAGTCAAAAATACAATTGACAGTGTAGAAAGGCCAGAATGGCTTAATGATATAGGCAAGAGACCGAAGTGGATGGGTGGCGTTGATGGAAATACGGAAAGCAGCGGGCGAGCTGATGTGGGAAGGGGAATGGGCAGGTGGTTCGGAGGTAGGCCGGCTGATGGAAGAGTGAGGTTGTAACCGGTTGAAGCTGGGTGTTGAAGCATAGCAAAGGCGTATGCGGGTTGGTTACATAGATATTGGGCAGCAAGTGATACTTCGTGGGAATCAATATCGCGTTAGACATGAATACTGACGAGCAACGAAATTCATTACATATAATCTCAGAATTACCTACTTCGAGTATAAGCTACTGTTGGACATCATCATGTTTGCCTTAACCTGACTCCTGAGCACCATTAAGTGGGTTTTGCTACCTTAGTGAGTAAATTGTCGGAGCCTCATGTGGCCAAGTGCCGATCGTTGACGATGATTGGCGTAGATAATAAGGTGGAGGCTGGAAAGTGCCTTTCGCCTCACAAACGACCATAAGACTGTATCGCCATTTCCTTTAATGGAGGAATACCCCTAATTCTCTGATCTAACGTATCCAAGGTCCGAGTCATTGTATCTCACTCATTGTCAATAATTCGGAAAATCTGCCTCCTCTGCCCGTCCCACCCCCACGTCTACTCCTGTCCATACTACCCAGTGAACCAATCGCCCATTCCCCTAGCAATTGTCTACCAGACGGACTCTTTGATCCACGGGAAAATTGTAGTACCGAGATTTCTTCGATGCATCGCTATTAGCCAGCAGGATCGGGAGGGACGTCTCTCAGCCCAGCTGAGACTATTCTTGCTCGTCAGAACAACGTTCGGATGACAGCTTCGAATACTGCACCTACATTAGAAAAGCTTGGAACAATTACATGAGGCTCTACAAATGACGGGCGGTGTCATCGGTCCCGCGCTCTCAAATTTGGACGCGTAGTGAGGACAAGACTTCCAGTCAATGGCTGCTGTACATGCACATGGAAGGGGCTATAGCTCTCACAGAATACAGGAAAGGGATCAAGATCGGCCGGACTTCAGTACGCCGTCTAATGTACAGGTAGGCTTCATCTTATTTATGATGGTTCTGATCACTCGGTGTGCCCTCCATGGTCCACCAAGCCATCCTTGCGCTTTTACCAAACACGCGTTTCGTCACCGACCTTGCTGACGAGGCATGGCCAACCTATAGAGCAATTCCTCAAATTCCTATTCTCAAGATGATCCACCACCCCATCAAAAATTGAACTTCAATCCACCACCACAGCCGACTCATGGGATACCCAACCGCAATACCAAAACACCGGACAGTCCCATACACGGACAATCGAAGCAGCTGGCGAGCCTAGACCCGTCCTATCTATCACCATACACGCAAGGTTTGCGACCAGGATATTCCGAGAGTCGAAGTGGTAGTGAAGCAGACAGTCTCATAGACTTATATGGACATCCAAGAAGCATAGGCGAGAGAAGTCAGGAAGGTAGCATGTACAGGAATGAGCGACCCACATCGCATGACGAAGGCTCCATAGATGATGAGGATCCGGAGCGCTCGAGATGGATACATAGAGATAAGTTGGCAATCATCGAAAGCCACGAAATGCAAGAAGCAGGAATTCAATTACCACCACAACAGGCGAGGCCAGTGAGCAAGCCAAAGGGCCGGCGAGAACGTGCATTAGGCCAGGATGCGGCGGAAAGTACAAGTCAAGAGATAGGAACACCAGCCTCGCGAGGGAATAAGCAGACGACACGGTCCCCCGACCAAGAACATCAACAAGAAGATGCAATGATCAGTGGCTTTGACATACGTACGCCAGAAGAGATAGCGGCGGACAGTCATACTCCGTCAAGTCCTACATTGGTAGGCCGTCAACCAGATCTACGAAAAAGCTCTTCGCGCATTCCACTACCGAAATCGAGTCCAATGCCAATACCACAGGGGCATCTCGAGCGAGATACCCCCTTAACCCGGAAACGAGGGGCGAGCGGTGACTGGACCGGAGATGAGAACGGGATAGCTTACAACAGAATACGTAGCCGCGGCAACAGTGTAGGTAGCCAGATCCTGCTTGACGATATCGATACACCGAATAATCAAAACACAACCACTCCTGCCTCGCGGCCCACCTCAAGTGGCTCTCCAACCAAAGCTCGTGTACCCAGTAGCAATCGTCCCTCTCAGATACGACGGCCCTCAGCCACTAACCGCACGCCCGACACCGCGTTCAAACCTCGCACAGCGTCCAACACAGCATCACCGCGCACACCCTCATCAAATGGCCGCCCAAAGTCACGCTCTGGTCTCGAACTACGCCCTCCAACGGCTATAAATCGACCTGAAGGCGATCCACCATGGCTAGCCACAATGTACAAGCCTGACCCACGCTTGCCACCCGACCAGCAACTTTTGCCCACACACGCGAAACGCTTGCAGCAAGAGCAATGGGAGCGTGCACAGAAAGAGGCCGAGCAGCGGCGGCTGGAAGGCAAAGCTTCTCCGCAATTACCCAGGGAATTCAGTCCGTTGGCGGAGCATACCATTAATGGGTTGCAGCCCTCTTCTCGAGATGCAGATGAAAAGGGCATACAAGAGCAGCAACAAGGGTCGGAATGGCCTCTCACGGTTGCGACGCCAGGAGTCAAAGACCGAGATCAGCGACCAATGGGAAGCTCGGGCGTAGGTGATGGAGGCCATGCAGGCTATAGCACTGTCCCTAGGGTCAAAGAGAAAAGCCCTGTCAAGGTCTCGAAGCCTCTAGATCCGTTCGAGCGCGAGAGACTAGAGAGGGAAGAGGAGAAGGATAGACGAGAGGAGGAGAAGCAAAAGAACTGCGGCTGTTGCATTGTTATGTGAGCGTGTTTATAGCGAGCTTGGGTCCTTTAGCATTCCTTCTTCTTGTTTCGGAGATTGGAAGTCCGGACATGCATTTGTGTTGGAGCATGGCGTTAGGAGCATGTAAGGCTTTGCCTTTGCGAAGAGGGAATGGAGGCAAAGGGAGTCTTGCGGCAGCGGACTTGGACATATTACTAGCTATTGGAGCTTTCCTTACTCTATACATAACCGTCATGACCGTCCATAGGGGAGCCAGCCTTCACTTCTGACGAAAGACATAGCTTTGATAGCTTTACGATGAGATAGTAGGTTTTGAATCACTTTGGATATCATATATGCTAGCTATTGCCATTCTTGGCTTTTGCGCTAAAAGAGGAGAAGGATTAGATTTCCAAGGAAGGGCCAATGAGGCTATCAAAGTACACAAGCTTACCTTAGCTGCAGGTGCGTTTCGACGCTAGACCTCGCTGCCTTTTGGCCTTTCCTTAGTCGAATACAACAACCCGCCATCGGTATGTATCACTAATACCATCGTCGCCATTATAAAGAGCCTTCTTCTTATACTTATGGCCGCTGAAATTTATAGCGACCTTAACGCCGAACGGCAGGAGACTCGAATCGCCATACTTCAGCCGGCACCCTCTTGGACGGACGACATTCGTTGTGATCTCCAGGTAGTGTCACTGAACGAGAAACCCGAATATAGTGCGCTTTCGTACGTTTGGGGCGATGCTAAGAAAACTCTACCGATATTCCTGAATGGACGTGTATGGCAGGTGACTGAGAATCTTGAATCTGCTTTTCGACATTGCCGTGGTTTCAAAGTGATAAGGCTCTGGATCGATGCCATCTGTATTGATCAAAGCAACTTGGCGGAACGAGAATATCAAGTAGGTATCATGGGCCAGATCTTTGCGAAGTCACTGGAGGTCTTGATCTGGTTCGGCCCAGATGCAGAGGGTGTGCCGACCGGCGCTCAGACCGAGACGAGAAACAATTTTTTCACAAACGACAACGACCGTCTAGGTAATGAGGAACAAGAACAAGGTTTCGCTGTTTACTCCAGCCAAGCTAGCTTTCCCGTAAAAGACGAAGTCCTTTTTATTCCTGCAGATGAAGCTCAACTGTCACTCCTTGTATTCAACATGATTGTTTCACTGGCAGATGAAAAGGTCCATCTGAAACAGCTGTCTATTTTTGATTCCCGAGACCCGACCCCTGGTCAGGTTACTTCCCATGGTCGCAAGATTTTGCGTGGTCTCAAAGCCTTTGTGAGAAACTCATGGTGGCTCCGCATCTGGGTTGTACAGGAAGTAGTCCTCCCCGCAGAGGTGAGACTGATCTGGGGTTCGTGCCTTATGAATTGGCCAAGCATTGCAAAAGCAGCCGACAACATTGCGAAGCATTGTAACTCATGCTGCCGTGGTCTGGGTGCGTATGTTGACCATGAAGACTGGGCCACCTTTCTCAAGTTCCAATTTTGTGTTTCAAATATTGAACTTCAGCGCATACGCTTGCGGGAGGAAGGATTTGGATTATACTCACTTCTTCATACGTTTGGTACCAGGCTTGCAACAAATCCTCGAGACATGATCTACGGGCTACTTGGGCTAGTGACCAACTGGGATGTGTCTAGAACCCCGCGTATTACAGCAGACTACACCCAATCAATCTCGATAGTGTACCAAAAAGCCACCATGTCCACAATGTTTGACACTCTGCTCGCAGACATTCTTGTGATGAGCGGTGGGGAGAGATCCATTCCTGAATTGCCTTCTTGGGTTCCGGATTGGTCAACTCATCCGGTTCCCAACCATCACTTAGACCCTACTTGGCAACAGAATCGTATTGCGCTCCTCGAGGCTTATGCAGCTTGGACAGGACCTGGTATAGATCCTTTCTTCCAAGAATCGGTACTAGTGATGGTAGGTTGCTACGTGGATGATATACAGCATGTTGGGGAGACGATGACCAGTGGCAACCACAACGTCCCACAATCTACGACCACCGTATGGGAGCAATGGCAAGACATGGTGGGGCTAACTCATCTATCAGAAGGAGAATATGTGACTAAGAAAGGTACCATCTTCGAAGCTTTCTGGCGGACTATGTTCGGCGACCTCATGTGGAAGTTTGAGGGTTTCCCATCAGAGCGATCTGTGAGCGTATCAAATTGCCGAAGAGCAGTGTCAGAAGATGAGTGTGCTTGGAAGTCATTACTGAAGTGGATGAATGAGCTTACATCTCAAGAATCTGGAGACGAACCATTAGATCTACCCGAACCGCCTAAGCCTGGTACGGATTTGATTGGGCTAGACTTTCTTTTCCGTATCAATTGTATGAACCGCAGGCTCTTTACCACTAAAACAGGTTACATAGGTCTTGGTCCGCCGCAAATACAGCCTGGTGATGCCATATTTGTTCTAATCGGCTCTCGGGTCCCTTTCGTACTTCGCAGACATGAAGACCAGTCCCCAGTCACTCTTCGTCCTGATGATTTCGGAGGCAAGCATGTTATTAGAGAGATAACATTGAATAAACCATGCTACTCTCTTATTGGTGATTGTTTCGTTCATGGCGTCATGAATGGAGAATTCAACCGCGTTGACACGGAAGGCCAGGCTATTCTTCTAAGATGAAAACCTGTGGTATTCTCGGAATAATGGGGAAAGTTCGAGGAGGCCAATTACGTTAGAACGTCTCGGCCCTTCTACCACAAGGGCAAACGTATGTGCTTGCTTAGTAGAAGCTAGGTACCTGTGGTATCATGCCGAAGTGGGGATAAGTGGATCCTCAACGACCAGTTGAGCTGCGTCAATTGCATCTACGTTTGCAGAGAACTCGTCTTCTTTGCAGATAATCCTACCCACTCCCTGTCTTACTTTTTTGCAGATCTCTAACTCTTAGAGTAATATCCAACCGGGTTCCAACCGGAACACCCAATCCACAGATGTGGACCTGAATATGGAAAAAAAGTACCTGCGCTGTGGGGTTTGCAGCGCGCGGGGCTTGCATGCAGATACCGACAAATGAGCTGTGGGGTAGGATAGCTGCAGAATTTCATTCCGAGTCTCCTCCTTCGCGCGTTCTTGTTGATTTTGGTGTTCGTACAAGGAAATTGGGTATGAGCAGGGCAACTACGTACTTTTGTTCGGTTCCGTGAAGTGTGTCAGAAATCCCCAGCCCGACCTAATGTGATTACATTTGGACCAGCTGAGGAGATACACGATGTCCTCTTTACGTCGAGACTGCATGACGGTAATCTCAACTTCTTGCTTTTACGTCTTCCATAGATGTCGTCGTGCAGACAGTGCTGCACCACTCGAGTGCTACCAGTCTTAAGAGCTCCAATCCTGCTTTACAACAGACTGTACTCGCAGACTCTGTAGGTTCTAGATTGGGACGCCGTTGGCGATAATTAGGTCTCTAGATGTGTCATATGCCTTTTGTTTGTATGCAAGGAAACCCCGCTCATATGCTCTCTAGCGCTTCGCTTCTGGATTTACTCTGGGGTGTAACCTCATATGACCCTTCTCACTTTCCGGTGAGTAGTGCTCATCTCTATCACTTACCATTTCTAGTAAGCATCCATATAAACCCCTCATCTACCAAGCCTGTGAGATGGGTTGTCTGACTTTACATCACTATGCTCACATCCTCACAGCCGAATCTCCCGCGCTCAGCCGTCGTCAACTTAAACAACAGACCTTGCAAGCTCAAAATCGAAAATACTGCACTATTAGCTAGACTTTCTCAATTTAAAAGACTCCGACTTAGTACATTTCTCACAAGTCTTCCGAGAAACCATGTCGGTCTACAACAATATTGAGCCCTCCGAGGATGAGTCCCATCAGGCTATCTCCTCATACTTCTTGGGACCCAAAGCCGAGAACTATGAGTACTTCAAGCAAAACATTTTGACCATACTTGACGGCCAAAGAGACGCTAGGTTAGATTACTATCCTCGTGATGGCGTACGTCTGCGCAATTGGTCTATGATAGTCCCCCTATGGTGTCAATTTGCTGATATGCATCTGCAGAAATTCGTCACAGAAGAAGTTCAAGCTTCCAAGGTCTTTCGGAATTCGACACGAAAGGTGGCCAATGCAGTGAGGCAAGCTAGCCGTCTACTGGCCAAGCACAGCATTCCCTTCTGGTAAGTCAGTCTTGGTGATATTGAAATATGTTCTAAGTCATATAGGTCGCCACGCTATCAAGGCCACATGTGTATGGACTTATCCATGCCTGCTCTGCTTGGGTATTTCATGACTATGATATACAATCCCAACAATGTGTCTATCGAAGCAAGCCCGATCACCACCGTAGCTGAGATGACAACTGGGGATGATCTATGTCGTATGTTTGGCTACAATGTTGATGCTACTATCAATGATCTGCCTCTAGCGTGGGGACATATCGTATGTGGGGGAACCGTGGCTAATTTGGAATCTGTTTGGGTTGCGAGAAATCTGAAGTTTTACCCGTTGTCAATCGCATCAGCTATGAAGTCAGACGGTCCGCTGGCTTTCGTGGCTGATTCTTTTAAGGTTCGGACCTGCCAGGGAATGGAGAAACTACTGAAAGATCTCAGCTCTTGGGAACTACTGAACTTGCAACCAAAAGAGATCTTAGATATCCCCGAGAAGCTGCATGGCCAGTACCACATGTCACCGGGTAAGTCATCCATTGTGACCGTTGAAAGATCTCGTTGAGACTGTGTACGTCTGTTCTCGACCAAGTTCATTTATGAGACACTACGACATCTGCGAAAAATGTTGCTGACCTTGGAAGGGATATAGGCTTCCTGGACTCTGTGATGAAGAAATACGGTATTCAATCTACCAGCAAGACTGTTCTCGAAAAAGAATTTGACGTCGGACCCATCAATTACTTCGTGTCGAATACTCGGCACTATTCGTGGCCTAAAGCAGCAGGTGAGTAAAGGATGATGAGGAAGTGTTCGTCGGGTTTGATGCTAAAAATGTTACCCAGCTGTCACGGGAATTGGCTCTGACTACATGATTGGAGTCCAGGTTGACCACGGCGCCAGAGTCGACCTAAGAGACCTGGAGGCAAAATTGCAGTCCTGTCTTGACAATCAGCAGCCTGTCTACGCAGTCGTCGCAATCATAGGATCTACTGAGGAAGGGGCTGTAGACCCCCTAAGAGGAATCCTCAGACTTCGAAAGCAATTTCAGAAAAAGGGACTGTCGTTCTTGCTCCACGGAGATGGTGCTTGGGGTGGCTACTTCTGCACTATGCTTCCACAAGGTTACCAACCGGGTCAGGAGATCAACCTTCCTTCCGAAAAGGGTTCAGGGGTAGGATTTGTACCCGACTCCTCTCTACGGGCTGATACCCAGGAAGACTTGTTCATGCTAAGAGAGGTTGATTCTATCACCATTGACCCGCACAAAGCTGCTTATATCCCTTACCCTGCGGGAGGATTATGCTATCGTGATGGCCGGATGCGATACCTTGTCACTTGGACAATGCCATGCATCAGTCGAGGGGAGACTACTGCCACAAGCATTGGCGTATTCGGCATCGAGGGCAGCAAGCCCGGTGCTTCTGTCATGTCTACTTGGTTCTCCAACGCATGCATTGGCTTGGGACCCAATGGCTATGGCCAACTACTTGGTGAAGTCACCTTTACATGCTCTAGGTTTTCTGCCGAGTGGGCGGCAATGTCTACCAAGGATGACCCTTTTACCGTCGTGCCTCTCAATGAGCTTCCATCTGAGACGAAATCTGACTCCACGCCAGAGAAGGTAGAAGCTGAAAAGCAGAAGATTCGAGAGCGGGTCCTTCAAAAGACGAACGCAGAGATCGTGAGCGAAGATGAAAGCCGTCCCAAAGATGATAAGGCTCTTGCTCTTCTGCGGGCTCTAGGATCAGACCTGAATATCAACGCCTTCAGCACAAATTGGCGTTATGCTGATGGAACATTGAACGCAGAAGTCGAAGAAGCAAATCACTTCAACCTACGTGTCATACAGCGCTTGTCCGTCGATTCTCCCGAGGACGATCCGACTGAGATCCCATTCTATCTGACGTCAACGACCTTCCAATTGCACGAGTATGGGGAATGTGCTCAGCATTTCAAGAAACGCTTAGGCCTGTATGTCGATCAAGAAGACCTAGTGGTAATGCGCAATGTTGTGATGTCACCTTGGCCAACGGATGGGAATTTCATCGCTCGACTCGTCGGAGAGTTCAGAAAGGTGCTGGTTGAAGAGGTTCAAGTCAGTATCTCAAGAGTCGGCCTTGACTCGGATAAGAATTCTCTGACGTGTCCAGGTCTGTCGTGAACGGAATGATGTATCACCGACAACGCACGAATTCTTATTGCAAGGGCATGACAAGCTCTACATCATTCACTTTCCCATGTTTCATCTGGAGAAGCATCGGCACCAGTTGATCATGGAGATTGAGATCTCGCCAGAAGCGAAGAAGAGATACACTGCCTTCAAGAAAGCAGAGCCCCAGGCCGTTTTGGTTGTCAAGACACTGGAGAAGCTTGCCCTTGCTGAGTTGGTTGCACAGAAGAAGCCATTCAAGGCGAACATCATAGCCAGAGACTCAGATAGGTAGGCTTCACCATTATCTCCATATACATTTACGGGCTTCATAGCTCATAGATTTCGCAACGATTGCTAACATACCAACCAGCACCACCAGCATCGCTCAGGATGTCTCGGTTAAGGTGACCACCATTATCAAAGATCGATCTCTCAAAGGCCGCTTTCGTGACGAAAGCTACCCATCAAGTTTCGTGCCCTTTTACTTGTACGGGGGACCCAACGACATGAACATCGATCACATCCTAGTACGATCACCCAATATCCATCTATCGGCCGACAATATCCAACTCTCCTTGGACAAGGATCTCCCAGCTGCAACCCTCGCAAAGGGTGCTATCCTCGCCATTCATGGCATCTCAGAGGCAGCCATGCAGCCCTTCCAATCCACCGAAGGGCCTCTCGGTGACACTTTGGCCGCAGAATCTAATTTTTTCTTCCGCCCAGGACAGGAGTTCCAGGTGAGTGTCTACGAGGATGCAAAAGCTGCTGGAGAACCTGGACCCGGTATTGTGGACGTGGATCAATTGGAATTGATCGGAAAGGGGACGTTGAAATTGGGAGAGGGGAGATATGTGGATAGTGTACAGATGAACATTGATCCATTTGAGATGAAGGAGGGTGATGAGAAGTTCAAGGCTTGGAAGAAGATCTTTGATCAGATTGGGAAGGAGCTTGAGTGAGCGTCATCCAAGAACTTGCACTGGTATGTAACTTGAGGAGTGCGACAAGACTTGCTTATTCTGCCATTTCGTGATTTGAGATCATGAGACAAGACAATGATTCGGAACTAGTTGGGAAACGTTCATTCTTTCTACTCCTGACGCTAGCCTATCCTAAGACCAACAAGTCTGCGTCACGAACACCACGATGACACTGAGTTGCTCCAAGAAACCACCACACATCCAGCCCCCAACCCACCTGCGCCTGCTCACGCACCCCTTATGGACGATTGAATCGTATTCACAACCCCACGACCTTTCCCTTACCTTGCCACCAATCCCCTCAGCTCGCCATTAGCCTCAGCAGCCTTCATTGCGAGTGTACTCTGCAAAAGCTTGACCCTATCGAGCCTATCCATGGGCATTGCGCGCAGGGGTCAAGGCGACTTGTTGTACAGGCATACATACATACATGCATTCGTTTTGGTAGGAGCTTCTGGGGCGAAGCAATCCCAAGAGTATGAAAGCGTGCGTGATTTTCGTTGGGGAATGATGTTGTTACAGATAGCGAGCATGGGAATAGGACGGAGTGGATGAGGATTTGAAGACCCTACCGTCCGGACTTGAATGATAAAACAAAGCTCTAGGTATCAGCGAGCGTGTCTTTCGTTTAGTGAACTAGGCTTTTCCCCTAACTTTTCTCTAGAAGCTAATTATGATACATGATAGGAGTTCATTCTCCATCCGAACACTTGCAGAAGAGACTCGTGTTGACTGTTTGCACCCCAAATCGTTGACCCAGAATGACCCATTGGGCGAGGCAAATCACCAGCTTAAAGGTAGACTTTTCCTTTTCCTCGAAAGCGATGTCGACTAGATCTTTCAGGGACTTCTTACCATCACCTAGCTCATGAGATACAGGGATCCACTCTAAGAATCCAAGGTCTGCTATATTCTCTTTGGTGATTAGCTTCTTCATCAGCCGATGCAACGGCCCGTTTACAGGATACTGTAGAGGTGCGCTGTATGGGTGTTTCCGCTTTTTGTAAATCTCGTCGGTGATGAACGGTCGTGCAGCTTCACGAAGAACAAACTTTTCGACGAACTCGTATTTTTCGCTGCTCTTGGTGAATCCGTTTGGCGTAGTCCCATTCGTTGTGAAGTTGTCTTCTTGAGTTTCTATTGAAGTGACCGGGCGGATTTTCATGCTTGGCGGTAATCCGTTGGCATACTCTGTCAAATGGTGGTCGAGGAAGGGCGTTCGACCCTCAATGCTGTGTGCCATCTCGCCGCGGTCCCCCAGATTAGATAATATCAAGTTCTCGAGATGGGTCTTGCAGAAGATGTACTCGGCTGTGTGAAGCGGATGCCATTTGTCTTTCATTCGTTCCAGGATCATCGGTGATAGAGCTTCTGCATACGACAATTGAGGGTCGGGAATGCTACTCCGTTTATGGGGAATGACTGAGCATCTGAAGGGTAAGTTGGGAAAGGCGCTGGTCATGAGGGCAGGCGCAAGCGTATCAGCAAGCATCCGACGAGCTGACGTAGGCACTGTAAGTTGCTTCGATTCATTCTCAGCTTTAGACTCTCCGGCTTTGTGCGATGAATCGGGGGTATTGGGCGCTGGACATGAATGATCGGCTTCACGAAGATAGTCTTCCATGAAGAGTGGGTAACCAGCAAAAATCTCATCAGAGCCCTGGCCTAAGATAGTGATCTGATGAGCAGATAATTTTGGCTACAGGGATGGTGAACTTGGGCTCACCGTTCAGGATAACACGAAACCCATGCTTCCGCACTAGCCCAGAAAGCGCATAGAGTCCGACGAAATTGAGGTCGGGATTGGGTTGCTCATCCAGCCAAGTCGCGTCTTCAAAACAGTCTGCGAGAGCTTGCTCATCCATGTGCTTCTTGTAGAATTTGACACCAAGAAAGTCCGCTGTTCGATTTGCACTAGCTGGTGGGGGTCAGTTCCAGCAAATCTGATACCTCTTGGGGCAGACGGACCTGACTCATCAAAGCCGCTGTCTTCATCAAAAGCAATGCCAAAGCAGCTAAGCCTTTCTGTGATGGCATCGCTTCCAACTTGTTCTCCTTCTCGGATCAGGTGATTGACCATTCCTGCGACTACCGAGGAGTCGATACCGCCACTGAGAGCCACCCCAACTTTTACATCCGCACGAAGACGGACCCTGATGGCATCGAGAAGCCGTGAACGTACACCATCAATCATCTCGTTTTCAGTACGCAGCTCTCGGACAAGCTAGACTCTGGTCTTCAGTATCTTGAAGCGAGCCAAAGTACGTCCTGCTTACCTTATAAGGGTAGTCCATCTCCCAGTACTGCTGCTCAACGACTGGTGCAAAATGTCTACTTATCAGCATATGGCCGGGTTGCACCTTATTTCATTCCGTTAGCACATGGTGACCCATGAACTGTCTCCAAAGTTACCTACTTTCTGGACGTTCTTAAAGATCGTGGTTGGGCCGATCTGAAAGCTGGCGTCTACAATGGCTTTGACATTCCACTCTGGTTTCCAACCCAACGGCTTCAGAGCTTTCATCTCAGCGGCCACCAGGAGCTCACCATCGACGATTGTCCAAAAAAGCGGTTTAATGCCATATCGGTCACGGATCGCGAGGAACAATTCGCGTTCGGAATCGTATAAACATAGAGCAAACTCTCCTCTCAGGTATGAGACAAATGATTTTCCATAGTATTGATACAGGGCAAGCACTAGCTCGCAATCGCTGCGGCCTTGGAATTTATATCCTTGCTTCTCGACCATATCGGCCCGTAGACGATCATAATCATAGATTTCACCATTGACGATGGCATGGACGGTCTGAGACTCATTGTGCAGTGGCTGATTCCCCGACGGGGTGAGATCATTGATATTCAGACGAACGTGCGCGAGAGCTTCAAAGAACGTTAGTACTAGAGGCTCGCTCCAAAAGATAGGGCGTGAAATCGAGGACCAACGTGTTTGTCGGAACTGATCCACTGCCCTTGAGCATCGGGACCACGATGTTTGATCTGAGAAAGACCAGCATCGAGTCTTTTGGACACCTCAGTGTCGCGTCGAAGAGTCTGGCGCTGACTCTGTTGATCGAGGACGACAATGGCAATGGAGCCGCACATAGTGATCAGTGATAGCACTGACGGTAGACTATGTCACTCATACCAGCTCAAAGGCCTGAGGTTGCCGTATCTCAAAGATCCTCTTTCATTAAAAGCAAAGCCGAGACAAAAGGAAAGTGCGACTAACGCAATCTTACGCAAGTATGACGTTAGACTGTTGAATCACAGAATTGATAGGCTGTGTTAAAAGGTGAAGGCAATTGCTCTGATGTTGGGAATTGTAATCTTTATTGCCTTATTGTGAACATAAAGCACCAGAAATGTTAAGCGCTTGTTCTTCCAGCGACATCGGACCGAGCAATTCTTGACTAGAATTCATGAATGAATTCACGAAAAAAAGGTCGTACTGCTAGATCGAATCGAATGCTGTAGTTGCGAGCACAAGCTTAATTTCCACGCTTTTGACCATGAGACGGATGTGGCGGTGTCCAGTTACAAGCATATAACAGGATCGCGGTCTACGACATTGGTGTGCGAATGTGCAGGCATATTGCCTCATTGCATATTGCCTCGACTCGCTCGCTTGCCAAGCGTGCCAAGCCAGAAACACGCTTGCTGCGCTGAGCTAGTACGCCAAGACATCTCACAAGCTTCTCCTCATTTCTAGTACACTGCTGAAACCATCATCACCACGAGGTTTTGAATAATACCAAATCACGAAGACATCGGATACCGTTTGCTTTGTGATCAGGCTCAAAATGTCATCGCTGATACATCACAGCCGAGGTCGTTCCCTTCACCTCATCACGCGCCTGTGGACAGTCCACCTGCCTGATAAGGAGGACCGATCACAACCCACATAAACCCATGCAGCCCTTGAACCCTTATACCAATTAGCATCCTGCTACCCACAAAATGACGAAAAAGCCTCCTCGATTGACAGGTCACCCTTGGCAGTTTCCGTTGCTCGGTCCTCGGGATGCGAAAGTGAATACTACATATGTGAACCCTTTACCCCAGAGGGCAGGTATGGAGTGGGGAAAAGCGGTGCACCTGCCTGGGGCTTGCCTTGGACCTGCCTTCCAAACCAAAATTATGGACTGTTAGAGTATCACGCGGGCTGGAACCACCGTCATGTCATCAAGCAGTATCAGTACAAAGGGCAGGAGTCCCTGGGGCTGTCTGGAAAAATCTCCACACACCTAGAACGCTATCATGCGTACCTCCATCTACATAGCTGCGGCCGTCTTCGCCTGTTCAGCAGTGGCTTCTAATGCTGTGGATGCGTTCAGGCGCATTGATAAAGTGCTAGAGCCCAGAAACCCCACTAAGCAGCACGGACATGCCTCTACACAAGGCCGGCTGCAGAAACGTTCCTCGCCCTTCTTGAACAATGTGACACAGAAATTCGTGGTCGATGGGACTAAAATCCCAGATGTCGATTTTGATGTTGGAGAGTCTTATGCCGGATTGGTGCCAATATCCTCAGACAAGAATGAGACTAGAGAGCTATTTTTCTGGTTCTTCCCATCGTCGAATGCTGCAGCAACAGACGAGATAGTGATATGGTGAGAGTTATCCAACGTGAGTGCCAAACCTCACAGCTCATTTTGGCTGTTCACAGGTTCAACGGTGGCCCTGGCTGCTCTTCACTCAGCGGTCTTCTGTCCGAGAATGGCCCCTTCTTGTGGCAAGCTGGCACATTTCTACCAACCCCAAACCCATATACCTGGGTGAATCTCACCAATATGCTCTGTATGTCAAGCCCTCCACGTGATGATTGTCGTCTAACATCGGAATCAGGGGTCGAGCAACCTGTGGGCGTTGGATTCACCCAAGGTACCCCAGACATCGGTATGTACAATATTTTCAGGCAAGGACTATACCGCACTATGCAAAGTACCTTGTGGAGTATCTGATCAGAAGTGTTTCTCGACATCCCCTGTAATCTGATAATCGTGTCGGTGCTGACACCTCGACTTTATAGTGAACGAGACTCAACTCGCGCAACAATTCCTTGGCTTCTACAAAAACTGGGTTGACGACTTTCAAGCTCAGGGAAAGAAGGTCTATATCACAGGCGAGAGCTACGGCGGATACTATGTGCCCTACGTCGCAGACGCTTTCATCAACGCGGATGACACCAATTATTACAATCTAGCGGGAGTGGCAATCAACGATCCCATCCTAGGTGACGGAGACTTGCAGCAAGAGGGTAGGTAACTCTACGTATGGACGACTTCTGCAAATGCTGATACCTCCTATAGTGCCTATTGTGCCCTTCTTGGATTACTGGGAGAACCTTTTCAACTTGAACGAAACATTTACCGCTGCCATACACGAGCGCGCGGACTCCTGTGGTTATACCGCCTACCTCGACAAATATCTCACGTTCCCGCCCCCAGCTGGTCCTTTCCCACTACCTGCAAACAGTTCGAATGAATGTGATGTCTTCGATGACGTTTTCAGTGCAGCTCTCGAAGTAAATCCCTGTTTCAACATCTATCACATCACGGACACATGCCCTCATCTTTTCAGTGTACTTGGGATAGTCAATCAAGGAGACTACTTTGCCCCAGGAGCTCAGGTCTATTTTAATCGCAGTGATGTGCAAGCTGCGATCAATGCACCTGTTGGAACAGACTGGGTTCAATGCACGCCGACCAATGTCTTTGAGGGCCCGTACGGCAATAACAGTGGCGGTGATGAATCCCTTGGACCTGCTCAAGACGGTGTGCTCCAGCATGTAATTGAATCAACGAATAACACTATCATTGGTGTGGGTGGACTCGACTTTCTTCTTCCAACGAATGGGACCCTGTTGGCTATTCAGAATATGACCTGGAATGGAGTACAAGGCCTGCAAAGCCCCCTTACGGAGAATACATTCTTCGTCCCATATCACCCTGAATACAATTTGGGAGCCCTTGCTGGCGCAGGTGATCTGGGTACATGGGTGTCCGAGCGTGGCCTCACATTCTACCAGGTATACTTGGCTGGACATGGTATGCCAACCAATATTTTGGTTTAGTAAACTCAGGCTGATCAGTTTATAGAGCTACCCGGATATGCTCCTGGTGCCGCTTACCGGGTTGTGGAAAAGTTATTGGGAAGGATCTCGGACCTGAGTCAAATCGGAGACTTTACAACTCAGACAGGAAATTACACCGGGACGACACCGCTAGAGAAGCGCGAAGGCTACGGACGTATGATAACAAAAGAGAAGCGATCTGAGTAAGTACAGACAGAGTGTCAATTGGTAACGATTAGATCGAGAAGAATGAGCCAATCCATTCATATATCTTTTCTTTGTGCATCTTCTCCTCCCTCCTTCCCTTCCCCGTTCTCTTTTTAGCCTGCTTCAGCATCCGGATCGCTCCCTCAACCCTGTGCCATCTCCATCAAAATACGCGACAGCCCCATCAGCATCGCTGTATCTTGATATTCCAAATCTTAAATTGATCGTCCTCGCACAAGCCAGCTGATTGATAAATATCAGCCTCGGCTGATCGGCATCACTCCCACTCGGCAGCTCAAACGTTCCAATCAAATTTCTAGTCAACGGCGCCACATTTCCCCAAGTCGGACTCGACGGCAGAGTTCCGTTGACCGCAAACATATTAATTTGATCATTTGTCCCATTACTCGTATACCCACTCTGCGGCACGAAATTAAACTCAAAACTAAACGGCCCTGCCCCACTCGGTGGGCACGGTAGATCCGTAAATGAAAGAATGAGATCTTGATTGCTCATCCCGTGAGCTGACTGGCTGATTTGGAATAGGAATGCTGTGGAGCGAGCTTTTTGGTTGCGTCGGATTGCGGGGGCTGTGGGGGTTGAGGTCGAGGCGTTGGTATTGAGGAGGGA
>JASZXT010000302.1:0-30357 GCA_035521555.1 Lecanoromycetidae sp. Uapishka_2
GTGTTGAGGGGGTTGCGGGGGGGATGTTTTCTTGGTTTTGGTCTTGGTCTTGGCTTGGTTCCGAGTCGTCGTGGGATAATCGCCGGCGTTTTCGTGATGGTTCGGGTTTTGGGGTTTGTGTTTGGGTGGTTCTGGCGCATCGCGCGGGTTTTCTGGAATGTAGGCTAGTGCTTGTTTTGGCGAACGTGATTGGGCTGGCGAGACGTGGCGGAGCGCGCACTGGTGGAAGCAGAGTGGATGTTGCGGAGGGGAGGTTGTTGGTTAGGAGCGATTGGAGGGAGCGGCATGCGCTGTAGATGTGGGTGGAGGTTGGTGAGCTGGGGGAGTGGCAGGTGGACGGTGGTGGTGACAGCATGGCTGTTGAGACTGTGTTTGAGGTGCGCAATGGCTGGAGGATGGGCGCGCAGTTGTGGGATGATGGGAGAAGCATGGTGCACGGTGCTGAGCACGAATACGGGTGAGGTAATCGAAGGCTTCTGGGTTGCTGCCTTGCGCTGGTCGTGCGCTCGGTTTGCGCCGGGTGCTATAGCGAATGCGCCGAAGGTGGTAGGTAGGCGATTGACGCAGCGATGTGGTCGCTGATGTCTGGCGAAGCGATTGCAGCAGGTTGCGAAGAGGTTTTGACGCGTTGGTGAGTCGAATATGTTGGCTGGAGAAGTGAAGAGAGGTAAGAGTCAGAGGTTTGCGACGAGCAGGAGAGATGAAGTAATGCGCTAGGACCTTTTGGTTTAACGCTAGTAGTTTTCCGAAATAGGCGGGACTTCGAAGGCTTCCGACCAACACAGATCGACCAATTGGATGAATTCCAGCAGGGCATCGCTCGATCGGATGACTTCAATGATGTTGAGGCAGGCTAAGGAAGACCTTGAGTACTCGCTAGTTGGAAGTAGTGGGACAGATCATTGCATAAATCCCTGTTTGACGTCCAAAACCGTGGGTCATAGATCTACACCAAAGTTGTGAATCTGAATATGGCTAATATTTTTAGCAACCTACGAGTACGAAGCAAAAGGGGGCAGGAACAGAAAACTAACAGATGCTCACGGGGTTGGCCAAATCTCGTTTTTAAAAGTATTCTTCATCCCAAAATCACAGGCAGAATGGTCATATGCTAGGTCTGTTTCGCGCTTCTGGCTCACATGGCTCAAGCTTTTGAAAGTCGTTCTGCTCCGAAGTAGAGTAGATGTATCCATGTCGAACGTTTGTCTTGTTGAAAACATACACCTTGAACAATCCTGTCCTTGTTCAGGGTCCTTGGAGGCCCAAATGGCCATGCAATCTACGTGGGAGGTCACTATCAGGATCGCCATGGCAGTTCTATAAACTACCTTAAAAGAAGAGCGCACAAAGGGGCAATCATAGTGCCATCGTCGATGACCCTCCATGATCGTGATCCACATCCATGTCGAAATCTAAATCGAGCATGAAACAGGAACGACGCGTGGAGAGCTTTTAGCGCGTTTCTTTCGCGTTTGCCTCGGCACTTTTGGCTTGGCGTTTCTTCAGTGCCTTAGATTTCAACAAGGCTGTGGATTTGCCCGCCTGGACCATTCTCTGTTGCTGCGTTTTCAGAAATGCGATGGGCTATTTTGTCATGCATTCGATACGCAGACCTCCAGAGCAGGATATCAGTGGGGATACGAAGGTAGTCGGCACGTAACGAAAGGCAAATTGGCTGCACGAAAGAGTCAATCAGGGTATAGTTGAGTCTTGATAACATGCATCCGCATGGAGAAGGCACTAGTATTCCAGCTTGAATTGGGCGTTCACAGAGGAGGGACATGGGTAGATTCAGTACATGATCAGTGCCCCGAGTTTAAGTAGGCAGTGATATGTAGTCTCAAGCCCGACTTCCTAAGGCAAAGACACAGGGATGGTTTGGTCGAAGCTCATCTGTGTTCCTCGCAGCATGGTCGAAAAGCCTAGCTCTTTTGCTGTCAATAGGTGCCACTTTAATTGAAGTCACAAAGTGAACCGAGTAGCGGCATCTGGAGGCTTCTTTCATGGATCCCTTAATGCTGAGAAAGAGTGGCGAAATGCAATATGGTAGAGACATACTTTTGGATCGTTAGCCATGCGGTTTGAATATATAGAGTATACAATCTAGGATTGGCACCAAATTCAGTCGTCTTCCACAGCGTATTCCTTCTTCATCTTCTCTAGGGCATCTCCCACCACGATGATATAATCCATCATATCACCTTTACACACCAGACTAACAAGGCCACGGACGCCTTGGGGCCCTTCCAGAAGCGTTTGCGCTACCATAGCCGGATTCCGAAGCAAGCAGCCCCAGCCTCCGTCTGTCCAAAAGAAGATTTCTGGCCCCATTGGCGTTGGATAGTATCCATTCCAGTGTCCCATAATAGACGCCATGTCATCTTCCTCTGTCTTTCCTAGGGGATTGAAATGTCTACCGCGGGGGCTTTGATCTCTTGTAGATCTGCTTGCGTTTTCAGCACCTTCCCCTATGCCTGTGTTCTCGCCAGTCAAGACATCCCGGGGTACGATCTCCGTCCTCACCAAACCGCTGGTACTCCTTCCTATGAATAGCTTTTCCCCATGCCTCAACGCAAACAGCTCGAAGCACCTCACTTCATCGCCCAGCTTCCCCACGCCGGTCGGCAGAGTCCCATGACTGAAGGGACCTCTGATTGACTCTTTCCAAAACGGCTCCTTCTCATTTTTCCAATAAGCCTCAAATCCCATCAACCCGCCACCATCCTCCATAGCATGTCTGAATTCTAGCCCCGATCCTCGCGGCTCTACCCACTTCTTGAATGTATGCTCCCCCTCGCTTATTTCCCAGTCCGTTTTCAAATCATCACGCTCTTCGCCCCTGGGCTCGTCGTCTGGAGGCTCCTCGTCGTGATACGGGAAGAGCCACTTCCGTACTTGCAGCGGAGGGAAGGCGGCGTCCGGGGGGAAATATCGCTTGTAGGGATATACGGCGATTGGGCCGAAGCGAATGCGAAGGGCGCAGGCGGAGATGAAGGTGACTTCGTAGTGGATCTCTGCTTGAGGATCGTCGTCGTCGTCGCAGTCTAGGGCGAAGGGTTGGCCTGGGGGTGGGATGGTATAGGTGTATGACTCGAGGGGGAAAAAGGAGACGGCGGCTCGGTTGGCGAAGTCGCTGTCGTTGCTTGGGTGGTTGAGGTAGAGGGGAGGGAGCCCGCTGGTAGACATGTTTTGCGACTGTAGGATGTCAAACAGGAGTCAGGAAATGGTATTGTTGCTTTTCCAAAGAGCCAAAGCAATTCAACCCGTTTCTTTACGAGCTTGAGGATCAATTGTCTGCCGGACTCCTTCCTAGAGCCTCGAAACTCTGCTCCCATCCCATCTCGGCGCTAAAACATTCGGTTGGAAGTGAAAACTCTTTCAAGCTTATTGTCGCTACCCATCGTCAACGCTGTGCCTCCCCCTCATGAGGCTCCACTCCAGCTCCAGAATAGGCTCTGGCGAGTTAGATACTAGCGTGGCCTGGTAACCCTTCCCCTTCAAAAATGGACGATCACACATATCTGATCGGCTTTCTCTGATGAACATGTCTTCATCCATTAAAACTAGTTCTCGGTCATGAGCGCTGAGCATGCGTCTGATTGAGACAAAGTTGTCAGCTGGTTGCATGCGAACACTTCAAAAATTGAATCGGTTTACGTAAGCAAAGATAGGGTTATGATTGGCGATAAATTCAGGATCCAAGTTTTGCATTCATCGGAATTATTTACCTCAGTCAGATGGATTAAAAAAGCTATCAAGACACCTCAGAGATAACCGATCACTGAAGCAGGTCCAAAGTGGCATGCTTCGGAGCTAGGCCAGCACCGTTGCCAGAAGTTCTCGATAGAGGCGCCGCAGTGAGACTGCATATTCCGAAATGAGTCCTGTAATTCTTGAAGAGGATGATCAATCTGCGGCTGTGTCTAAAGGCTCGTTCAACCTCTGAACCTCACTGATTTTCTGGACTTGGACAGTTGGACTTGGACTTGCTGAGATTTCTCACCGCCATGCCCCAAAGTGGCTTAGTCCAGGCGAGATCCAGACTGTTTGATTCGTGGAGACAGATCGATATCAAACCAATCAGTACACGCCCTGTGAACCGCCCCACTGCGCTATACTGCTGCGGTAAAGCGACGATCTCGAGGTTGAAAGAAACGACAAAGTTGTCTCCCTCATCATGTTAGCTTCATGAAGCCAGATATTTCTAGATAGGTATTGCAATTCAACGCGCCATCCTTACTGTGTCATGACACTTGCTCGTGATGGATCCTGCTTCGATCTTGAGCATTGTCGAGGGTTCTCTCAGCCTGATCCTGCAATGCGGAAGCGCCGTCAAAAGCCTTCGTGACATCAGTCAAAAGCACAAAAAAGCCAAACTTGCTATTATGTCAATGGTACAGGAAGTCGAAACAATTCAATTTGCATGGACACGTATCAGAGAATGGGTACAAGCGTCCATGATGCAACCCTCCAACGCAAGAGATACGGATCTCTTCCTGCGCCTTGCCAGCTCACTCGAATGTGGTAAACTTGTAATGGACGCTTTGGAAGATGATCTCACGACATTTGGGCGAGGGAATGACACGTTCACGTTCAGACAACGTTCCAACGCTGTCTGGAACGAGCAGGTCTTCCAGGATCATCAACAACGGATTCGAGGTCAAGCAGCCGCAATGAGTCTTCTGCTGCAAGTATCGAGCCTCCCGAGTCCGAATGACCGTAGTACGTCGTTTTTGGATTTGAGGAAGGCTTTCGACGATTCGGATATCAGTGCGAGATCGATTGTCCCGTCTCGTCTCTCCGTATCGACTCATCGTAGGGACAGCCACGTAAGTCTGGAGAGTACAGAGATGAGTTACCGTCGGCTCAGCTTCGAAAACGAGTTGTTTACCGCTTTTGTGTACAAAAGAAACTACAGGCCGTCAGATATTCGAGCTTTGCGGAGCGATGCACCACTTCGCAGTCTGAGCGAACCTGCCCAGATTGAGCAAAGAGATGCACCGAATGCCTCCTCATTGCATACACTGATGGAAACAAATGGGGTCAAAGAGGGCACGTCGTCAGGACAGGCTTTCTTCGACGCGTGCAAGCGAGGCGATCTTCTCATGGTAGAGAACCACTTGAAAGCCGGCAACGACGTGCATCAGCTTGATACCTGGGCTGATAATTGTATTGCAGCCATCCATGTATCGGTCATCCACGAGCAATTGGAGTGCATAAAGCTCCTATTGCAGTACGGTGCTGACATAAATACGAGTAGTGACCTTAGGTAGACACCTCTCCATTACGCAGCTCGCAGATGCCATATAGACCTGGTGCATTTCCTTGTGGAAAATGGTGCTGATATTAATGCTTGCAACATGTCTGGATACCAGCCGACTTACAACGCCATTGCTGCCACAGGGCATCAAGATCACAAAATCAAGGTTCTTCAAATGCTATGTGAAGCTGGAGCAAATGTGTCTTTCATGAACCATAGGAGAATATCGCCAATGCGTATTGCGTCGGGAGCGTTAGATCAACCTGCCGTCATCCGATTCCTTGTTAGTAAGGGAGCAAATGTAGATGAAGAATACACGTCGTCTCAGCATCCATTGGACCTTGCTTGTGAAAATGGCCATGCCGGTAATGTTCGGGCTCTGCTTGCTTTGGGTGCCAAGACCGATCAAGGAGAGGCCCCTAAGTCGCTTCTAGAAGCCGCGATCTGGGATTCCCTTTGGCCTGTGGCAAAGGCTCTGCTCGAATCCACCGAGTCGATAGATAGTATGACCTGTCGTGGCCCTAGAGGAGGAGCTATCTTCCATTACTTAGCACAAAAATTGAGCCATGTGGCTGAGCCATATGATAGTACTTCGTTTCGGGAAGTCTTCGAGCTGGCACTTAAACACAGATCTTACGACGCGAATGTGGAGGACAGTCGTGGCAATACCCCAATCCATGAAATGTGCTTCAATCTATGTGCGGCTATTCACGAAGACTTATCGCTCACACTTGCAGAACTTCTAGTGAGCAATGGTGCCAAGATCGACACGCTGAATCATGTCGGCCAATCACCATTATGGATGCTTTCGGAACCCGGCTGTTTTGCGACTTGGCAAAGAGTAGAGATGGCAAACCGTTTGTTTGCATCTGGATCACGGGTCCTGCTATATCAGAAACAAACAGTGTGGAGTCTGCAACCACGCGGCCAGACTCTTCGGACAGTTGCCCACCCACATATGTTACATGCCGTGGATCTCCTGCGAGAAGACAGCGCCTGTCCGGCTCAGAAATTCGCGATTGATGGCTTGAGTACAACGAAGTCGCAAGTTTACGAGCACTTATTCCTTTGGGGAAACCTCTTGAGAGAAGCTAAAGGTGAACCGGCCAATGTTTCTGTGAATAGTAATCGAAGTACGACCCCAGTGCAGATTCTAGAGGAGTCGCAGCCAAAAAGCCGGTGTGCAGTGTGCGATAATACAATGCGAATTGTGTTCCTCTTCATACACGCTGCAGATATTGCTCCATTGAAGCTTCAACTTCACCTTTACAGCTATTAGATGGAGAAGTTCATGGCACCGTTAGACTACACCAGGTCCCCATGATACTTGCTCCACTTGTTTTATGGTACACCCACAGATCACCTCGACGCATTTTGCTGTCTACTGGTTCCCGCCGAAATGGCAGGTAGCATTGAAATGACTAAGCTCCTAGTCCAGCATGGGGCTCAAGCCAACAAAAGAACAAAGTACAGAGTTCAGGCTATACACTTCGCCACCACGCAAGGCTGTCTAAGGATCACCGGGACATCGTTGGATACAGGAAATATAGCCTACTATCGAGACGATGTCGGACGCCGACCAGTACATCTTGTGCCCTTACTACTAACGCTCCTGCTGTCATCCAGCTACTGTTAGATGAAAGTTCAAACATCAGTGCCGAAGGATACGCTTGGAAGGACACCCCTACAGATGGCAAGAGGTGCTGGGAAGCTGGAAAATTTTGACGTGCTTCTTGAACTTGGTGCAACTAAAACCTCGCCCTGAGAGTATATCGCCTGTCATGTTAGCTGTCTCACGCACCCGATCCTTGCCTGGGTCCCTAGAACGTGGAGCAAGATGCATCTCACCAGACGTTTTGAGGAGTGAAGGCTCGAAGATTCACTCGAGATGAACAATTCTCGTAGAGTGAAAAGAAGCGGAGGCCACTCTTAGTAGATGGGCGGCAGAGTGTACAAGCGGCCACAAATTAATTGTATGACGCATGTTAATCATTGATTACTTTTGAAATTTGTTCAATTGGTAAAAAGTAAAAACCTTGGTCATATATACAGATTCCGCTGAAATAAGTTTCTGCGACGCTCTGAGCTTTATCTTTATCATTCTCATTTTCGCCAAATAACGATTCCCGTTCTTTTATGAGAATAACAGGAAGATCAACACCTCAGACACAGGAACAATCGAATCACAATATCTCATCTTACTCCGTCCCAGCCCTTTTCTCCGCCTCCCACACGTCAAACATCTGGAAGTATTGTTGAGTCCCTTTATCATTCGAAAAACTCGAGCTGATTTCCCCTTCTCCCGGCCTTTGACAGCCCTCATCGTCATCGCCAAAAGCCCACTCCCCAAGTGGCCATTTATATGATTCGTCATCTGGACCATCAAATTTCGGGAGATACTTCTCGCAAAATTTCCTAAGGTCTTTCGAAAGCCGAGCCGCATCGATCCTTGTATTGTGATCTGGATTCATTGCTATGAGCATGAACTCGCAGAGCTCCCTGCTGTATGGCCCAGGAATAGTGGTCCTTGGCTGTCTCGCTTCTGGCGCATTATGCCAGAGATCACGATTACGCCTAGTATTAGGAACATTTGGTAACGGGCCTAGAGGCGTCTCGAAAAAAATCAAGTAATGGATTACCGCGCCAAGCGAATATACATCTCCCTTTGGGCTTTGTCTGGGCAATTCTGGTCCTTGCCATGTCGCTGTCCCTTTCCGGTCGTACGTGGCGAAGTCAAGGGTTGCACACCCAAAATCTGCTAGCACAACATCCGGGTAGCACTTGCCACGATCAGAAAGACGAAGGAAGATGTTCTCAGGCTTGATGTCTCTGTGATTTATACCTGGTCTAGTGGGGTCCTCGCAATGACGGTCGAATCCACGATGCAAGAACTCCAGTGCGGAAGATAGCTGGGTGAATGCTTTGAAGATGAATAGCTCAGGTATGAAAAGGTGACGCTTTTTATACCTTGAAACGAGGTCGTACAAGTCGCCTCCACCGCAATACTCAAAATAGTATCGTACACCTAGACCGCCGTCAAAAGCTTCAAAGTCGTGCAGGCGGATGATGTTATCGTGACGATCCGGGAAGAGGTCTTGAAGCATCGTCGCTTCAATGGGCTTGCCTGCAATTTTGTAAGATCTCATCACGGTCTTCATAACTCGTAGCTGACTATCGTCCTTCCGCCGAAGTAAAGAGCAGTCTCCCTCTCCACCACTTCCAACATCTTTCACATGGATGTATTGGTCATTGATTGGTGGATAGAACAGAGGTGACTCACCGCTGAAATACTCAGCATCGAAATCATCAACGTAAGAGTCCTTTCTCAAACAGACTTCGTCATTCAGGTTTGCGATGTTCATGCCCCTTCGCTGATAGAGGAGCTTGGGAACGGGGATTGGAAACTGACACTCATCATCAACTTGCTTCCGTGTCCATTGCGAGGGCAGATCGTGCATCGGTGGACCACTTCGAAGAGCTATACTGCCAGACATCGAAGGCAGGCAAGAGCCACTTGAGTCAAACGCCAACACTTGGTTGTTGTTGACCTTCTGCTGGGGTTGACGGATCTCTATGCCATCAGATGTGTAGGCGTAAGTGTATTGGTCTTGTCTTGGACGGTCTGTCTTGCTCTCGTTGGCCATCTGCATGGCAATGTCATCAATATTCAGCCCAAAGATATTCGTCATGACCCTTAGCCTGGGACTGAAGACAAATGAAGATCTTGAACGGGAAGGCATCATGACTGACCTGAATGCGGACTGCTACTGTGTATGCTCTGCAAGTTGGAGATGGATGATGGTCGTCTGCTGATTCTGTGGGATGAGCTGAGGAGAGAACGTAACAGGAAGACGAGTGGGTGAAGTATGCAGCAAGCGGTGACCTTTGTCAGGGTGCCGCATTGCAAATTAACAGAAAGAACAAAGAGGTCCATACAATGGCAATTGTTCAATGGTCGGTTTCATAAAGGGGTCTCGAAAGTTCACCGCGAATAATGGAGGACAAAGAAAAAGTCTTGCTTTTGATACACAAACCATGTCTTGGTTTGCTAATTGTTCTAGCCAAGCTTCAAAGAATGAATACTCATGGTCTGGGCGGGTCCAGAGTTGCAGAAATCACTACATGAAGCTGTTCCTCCAAGGCGCAAAGCACCTCAACAAAGAATCGCTCGAATGACGACTTTTTAAATGCCATGGAACATCCTGACAGCCGAGTTGTATCGAATTGGTATTTTATCTACACAAGAAGCCCCTTCATTAATGCTTACACAAATATGTTGCGTGCCGATGTTCCTGCATCCGTTCTTGCTTCCTGAACCTTTACAGAAAGAGCTGCTGATGTGACGTCACCAGAGCGAGATTGCTCATTGCCTTTCCTGAGGACAGATGTCGATGCCTTACTGGATCTCCCTGGACTCTGATCACGTCTTTTTGAGCTTTGATCTACTTCGTCGGCGTTTCCAATCATATCTCGGATAAATGGGGCTTCATCATCATTGTGCTCGTCCGTTCCTCGAGCATCTGGATCAAATTCCACCTTATCTTCATCATCTATCTGTTTGTGTCCTGGACTGCCATCTTTTTCAAACAGACTCTCGAGTTCGTCTTCCATTTTCTTAATGAAGCTCTCACTATGATCAGATAACCCGGGGCTATCCTGGGTTGGAGTCTGAGCTCCGTCTTCCTCAGCTTCATCGCTTTCTGATTCGTCGTCCTCCGCCTCCACAAGGTTTTGGAAAATATTGAACTCGCCAGATCTGCCTTTTCTAGGCACCGTCTGGCGGAGCTACGCTTCCCAGAGTCAAGTCTCAATATGCTACCATTGATGAAGCCGATCAGCTTGCATATGGCTAGATTGCGAAGCAATGGTATTTTAGCTTTGACCGAATCATGGTGTTTAGTAGAAGTGCTTTGTGACCATTCTGAGCCAATCATACGGGCACCCGAGGGCCAATTGGGCCATGCAAGCGTTTTGCCGTGGATTGTCACCAGGGCAAGGGACAACACATTCGCCGCTTGGTTATACTTGAGATCTTCCGTTGTGCGGTTGCGTATCTCTAGGGCGGTGGATGGGTCAGTACCGCATTGTGTAACGAGGCTGTGCCCATGTTTGTTGAGTTCATTCTACCTTCCCTGATGCTGCCACTAGCGGGGCCATCCTGTTCTGGGTCCAGCTCCAATGCATGACGATTGACAAAACCAATCAATCTCAGAGGGCGTAAATGTTGTAGTTTCGCTTCCTCTCTTTGACCTCGGCTGCCTCCTTCTGAGCCCGGAGAACGATGTTACTGTGCCAACTTGATCCTTCCTGGGAGCGAGGCCAGCCAAACAGACCGCGAATCATGATTACTCCCAAAGACCACATGTCTGCGGCTTTGTTATATTGGGGCACCTCAGCGAAGAGTTCTGTCGCCATAGATTGTGAGTCCCACATTGGGTCTTGAAGCATTCTGCAATTTTGGGTATCCAAAATCGGCAATTTTTAGTAGAGCAGGAAAAGAACCAATAAGAGGTAATCTGGAGTGGCGTTCTGGTCATTGAGGGGCAAGCTACCCATGGCGGGTGCTGCTTCTGGCTCTGGTGGAGTGAAAATGGTCGTGTTGGCGGGGTGGTGGGAGCTGGGAGTGGTACTGTCGATGGGCTGGCTACTAGACGTTCCTTCTCCAAATCCCGATGTACGAGCAGCATGTTGTCCGATTTCAGATCGCGGTGTACAATGCCTTTCTTGTGCAGGTAGCATGTCGCCTGTAGAGCCTGAAAACAGACCATTGACCATTCCGCGTAGGAGAGACGATTCGTCGTATCTTTCATGTTTTTGTGTAGGCTGCCGCAAGCCGCAAGCTCCATGATCAATAAAGGCAAGTGGTATTCGTCTTTCACATAATCGATATATTTAATTATATGCTTCTATAAAACATTTCGTTAGCTCCAACCAAGTAAAGCAGTGCAAAGATCGTACTTACGTGAGATACGTTTTTCAAAATGTTCAACTCAGTTTCCGGCGAAGGGCTGGTACGCTGGAACTCTTTTGCTGCAACGTGAGCTCCACTGGGCATCTGACGGGCTGCAAACACCTTACCAAAGCCGCCCTCTCCAAGTTGTCTAGTGAGTAAGTAAGCCGAGGCTTGCCTCGGGCCCGGTGATGTTTGCCCACTTGTCTGTGCTGTGTCAATCTGGTTAGGAACGTTGTGCAGCCATTCTTCGCGATATAATGCACGCGGAGGGAAGACTTCACTCTTTATATGATATATATTTTTTGAAATTTCGGAGAGATCTTGGCTCCAGGAACAACCAAATGAAGGCTAAGCTTGCAGAAGATAATGTTGTAAGGAAGCTTGATTTATCTTAATATGTAAAAGACGTGTTCCTGAAAAAGTCATGTGTTTTTAGTGTCAATGAGGGGAACACTCGCAGTGAGGTAGGTCCAATATGTCTAGCCACCAAAAGTACAACACAGTGACGCACAGCTGTAAGTTAAAGTGGAAAAAGCAGTAACACGAAAAAGATTAATATTGGTTAGATCTCTGCCCTGCTGCTCTTTATTAGAGGTAAACACAATTAAATGCATCATTCCAGAACAGACAGCTAAGAGGGGCAAACATCGAGATAAGGTTATTGTATCTTTTTACAGCAAGTTACTAGGCGTCACTCGCCACCTTGAATGAGAGCTGAAGGTGTATTTGGCTGACGCGTGACTTACCCATTGACACATGATTTTAGGTGTTACACTGCCAGCAAAAATTACTTTACATTGACAGCTCATAACACCAGTCCATGATGAGTAGAAGGATCGTCAGCGCCTTGTTACAGTGGATTCGCTATTTTCAGCCTGACCATTTGCAAATGTAGTTTCACGCAAAAGCATCACTATAGCTGCTACCAGGGCCACCACGACGATCTCTAGTAAAAGTGCCGAGGCCTTTGTACTGAAGGTTGCAAAGTGCTTTACATGTCAGTATACTATGCATACAAGTGGGGTATCTTATCGCTAAACAACTGTGGGGACAGATTATACCAGATACAAACATTGTAGGAAGCCCGAATCCTCTGATGTGCCACTTCACCCCTCGCAAGATCTCGATATCCTATGCAAGATTGGCTCCATCGAGGTAAGATGCGGATGTTCCCACTATGACCACGTAATTAGCCCACAGTGGAATAATTAGTAAGAGTCTCGAGCTGGTGTAAAGTAGAATGAGCAGGTTTCCTTTGCTGGAAGCGGTATCCAGGCTTGCACGCAACTTTTGGAGCAGAGATGGATAGCCGAGTGATTTTTCCTGCCGGTACAGAAAATCTCTACTCTTGATCAGGACGAATATGCACACGTTCAGTTGTAGAACGTTCTCATGGCTGCAAGGTCTTTCGTACGAGGTGCAAGTGAGCAGCTTGATATGTTTGAATCTTCAAGTGCTGCAATTGATCTTTGGCGAAGTCGGTCATAGCCTCGAGGAACTAGGATGCCTCACTCCACTGAGACTCGGTCGACGAGTCTGTACGTAGTTTCTTTGTAGCAGGTTTAGATCCACGCGACGGCGAATCGAATTCCTTGGGTACCTTTCGTGTGATACCTGGAGCGTCTCCTTCGGAAAGGCCGTGATCTGCCCCACTTGGATCTGACGTCATTCGGCTTGGTCCTCCAACGTCTTGTGTCACGTCGTTGGCGTTTCTTGCTACACCTTGAACCCCTTGTGCTCCATCATCGTGTCGACCCTCATCGTCCTCGTCGCTCTCCTCTTCATCGTCCTCGGAGGATTTTGCGTCGAGCTTTTCTTGCTCTAGTCCTTCCGCATACTCTGCCAAAATTCTTGCGACCTCTTCGCTATCCACGTCTTCCTGAGTAGATTTGTCTTCTTTAGGAGCCTCGTATCTAACAGTCATCTCGTCTTCTTCGGTAGCCTCATGCTTTTTCTGTGATTTCATCATTTCTTCCTCGAATTCTGCAGCTAATTTGTTGTAGTCCACAGGTGGATTGGATTCGTTGTCCAGGGTCGAAATCCATGTTCCATCGTCCTCTTCGTCAACTTTTCTATCATCCTCTTCACCGTTCTTGGTCTCTACAAGAGCACGGAAAGGGTCATAGAGACCATATCTCCCCTCTTTCAGGCATCGGCTGGCAGTGCTGCGCTGAGACGGGTCCATCTTTAGCAGACTGTTATTAACGAGACCCATCACCTTCGCAATGTTCGAATTACGATGCGATGGTCGCCTGACCTTTACCTCTGCCGCGTACGCAACAGAGTGTTTGATGATGGCATTGCACCAATCTGACCCTGCGGTACGGGTGAATTTAGGCCATTCAGGAAACCTCAATGTCTTGGCGTAGACAATCATTACTGCAAAAGACCACAAATCTGCAGCGTGGCCGTATCCAGGGTTCTCGTTCCATACCTCTGGGGCAGTGTATACGTCAGTACCACACTGCGTAACAAGATTTGTTCCGCGTTTCGCCAGGCCAAAATCCGCCCATTTCATGCATTTTGAGTCGTCCTCCTGTATGACGACCAGCATGTTTTCGGGCTTGATATCCCGATGAGTGATGTCCTGAGCATGCAGATGCCGAAGCCCCCTTAGACCATCGTAGAAAGCTTGGATCACGTCCGGGACAGAGAGACCCAATTCAGAAGACATCAGCGAATGAAGACTGCCACCGTTCGCAAGCTCCATGATCAAGAGGGGTGTCACTTCGTCAAGAGAAGAGTCAACAAACCCAATTATGTTGTCCTAATTTGATGGTTAGTCTCGCACAAAAGGTATGAAAAGAACCAACTCACATGTTTGGGTATACTCTTCAGCATGTTCAGTTCATGCTGCCATCCAGTATTTGCAGATTTGAACCTTTTGGCTGCGACCTTAGCTCCAGTTGGCATCTGCCGAGCCGAAAACACATGTCCGAAACTACCACTGCCAATTGCACGCTTGAGATAATAGTATGCCTTTTGATCTTGAGGGGAGATTGCTCCACTTGCTTCGGTGGTAGCTGCTTGAGTAGACGTACCAAGGGGATTTTGGGATGCTATCAATTCTTCGCACCTGTCGAACCATAATGAGCGCTCGATAATGTATTCGGTCTTTAGATCTGGGCGGTCAGGGACATGAATACTGAATATCAAATCACGGGCCACTGTGACCAAGATCTGTTTGCAATAGGGATACAATATGAATGTAAAGTGACTTCTTTTCACGGCTCTTTGGGTGTCATATTTTATTGATGTAATGTTCTCGGAGGAAGTTTTCATGACGAGGTCTCCTTTCTCATTGTATTTGAAAGTGAACATCTCACTGCTGATATGGTCGCTTTGGGTACCAAGATAAATATCGCATGTGTGGCGGTCACTTCCGAAAACAAAACCCGCTGCTGGATTCTTAGGCATTGATGCGAACGTGAGCAGGAGCTCAGGCTCATTGCTTTTTTTGGGCTTGCTCTCTTCCAGTAATGGAGTATTTTCTCGAGAGGTCGGATCACCTGGCACCCGGTTGTGTCCTTCCTCCGTATTCTGGTCCGAATCTCGCATTACGAAGGATGGCCGCTGGAAAAACCCCTCATTATGGGGATGAGCCCACATTGTCATTGCCCTATGACTTACGGCTTGTAGTCGGACAATAACGTCAACCTGGTCTTGCTGATCCGTTTCTGCGGTGCCCAAGGCCATACTGATGGCGCAGGAGGAACACTCCTGAACGGTAACCAATTCTTGTGGCTTGCAAAGGTGTCGACGACTGATTGACGAGATGAGGAAATGGATTAGATATGCTTTGGGACGGCTGTAAGACAAGAGGAGATCGATGCTCTCCGTCCTCGAGATAGGGTGGTCTTCGATCAGAAATTCGTGTTGCTAGATCTTCGTCAAAGACTGGAAGTAACTGTGTTCGAGCAATGTTCAAGAAGACTATTACTATGAACAATACAGTGTAAGGGCTATGCTTGGCTTAGTCCTTCTGTTTTGATCATGTCTTTTTACACGATGACAGTCATCAGAAGTATTGCTGGCCTCTTGACGGGGAAGGGTACAGAAGTCGTTGCAACGTTGAATGTGAGAGCCGCGATTGAAGATGATTTGCAATATCATGGATGTGATAGATGATTATGTAGAGTATGATATTTTTATACATGACCCGAATAACACGAAATTAGAGGACAGCCATAAGTCACGAATCATTTACCACAGTAACACACGCTTCGAGCGGACGAAACTTTAGGGGCCTAACACATCAGGCCTCGAACATATAGCACCTTACTATGACACAGGATGTTCTCCGAAAGCTACTGAGTTTAAAAGCTTTTCCATAGCTCCTGGTAAGGTCACGTTCAAAGATCACTAGACCTCCCCGTGGAAGATTTCTAAGAGTGACGGAAGTAGGCGCTTTTCCTATCCTGTATGTGAAGCTGCAAGAGACCTAGCCTGCCGGTGTCTTAACTACGTCACTGCGAGTACTTACTCAAATTTCCATAAGACCAATGCCAATCCTGCAAAACCATCTTCTTCCCAAATAGCATATTAGACACGTGGTCCTGACTGTTTCGACGAGCATGGCTGCACAGCTGCAATACCCTCATGGTCACTGGCCTCAAGAAGCGTCCCGTGGTCCTCTGGATCTTGAGGAGATTGATCGGAAATTAAGGTAAGCACCTGCAGGCTCATTATTCGTTTTCGTGCTGAACATCTCTTGCAGAGAAGAGGTGACGCCTGGCCCGGACGATGTGATGGAGGTGGATAAAATGGAATCGTATCGAGATTACAACAAATTAATTGAGATGGGTGGGAGGCCAACTCGTCCAATTCGAGAACAACCGACATGGGAAACTACTTTAGTGAACGGTGTAGTGTACTACAGAGACCCTCACGACAAGCGCCTG
Organism: Lecanoromycetidae sp. Uapishka_2; assembly: GCA_035521555.1. Taxonomy (NCBI): domain Eukaryota; kingdom Fungi; phylum Ascomycota; class Lecanoromycetes; species Lecanoromycetidae sp. Uapishka_2. Next base: position 16,115 of record JASZXT010000302.1, read on the forward strand.
GGGGGCAGTGTAGAGGAAGATCTCTACATACACTCGCACTGGCAGGACGAGTTTCGGAGATGTCAAGAGGAGCTCGAGCATTGGCAAGAATATTTAAAATACCGGCAAATTCTCACAAAGTACGGTACCCGCAACATAGACCTTGATACATCAGCTGCAGACCAAACACTTAGGGAAAGTCTCATCAAGCTTGACGATTGGCAGAAGTTCCGTTTGTTCCAGCAGAAATTCATCGATCGAATAATGCGTGCCCAAGATCGGTGCCTGTTAGCATTCAAAAAACTTCAATCTCCTCAACGCCCAACAAGTTCAATGCAGAGATCTCGACTCGAGCACTGTTTGGAAAAAGTGAGCGAGAGACAGATAGAACTAGAGAAGGCCAAGACTACTTTGGCATGGATCAAAGAACAGTACACTGTTCTCTTGACTGAGATTCTGGCTAACACAAAACCAAGACTTTGTTCAGAACTGGTAGAGAAGACCAAGAACCAGGCTGCTATGACGCGTCTGGAGTTAGAAAGACTTGGTGGTGGGCCTATCAGGCCTCTAATATCACCCGTTATGTCAGCAGGTCATATGGAATGTCTCCATCATTGGACCTCTGAGACCTCTTTCTTCAACGAGCAATTGGCATCATGGAAGATATTTGTAGATTGGCAAGAGAAGTTGAGAGCTGCCGACTTCGTAACAAGAGAGCAAGAACAATTGTTGGATCGATGTCTGCCGTTGCACGCAGTCGACGATGATCTTATCAAGTTCCGGCGCGAGGAACTGGACAAGGCCCGTAGCTGGGTAGAGTTATGGGAGCAAGAGATGACAAAATCAAAGGCACGAGGCAAGTTCTTCGCGGATAAGGACGAGATGTATTCTTGTGATCTAGAGATGGAAGACGCAGCCCGAAACCTTCGGCAAGCTCGAGAAGACGTCGCTCATGCTATTGCTAGGCTCCAGGACTCTTTGAAGAAGCGTGCTGGCATGCTATGGGAGTGCAATAGTGGTGAGGGTGAAAGCGCTGCTACTGAAAATTCTCTCCAGCAACTTCCTCCTTCACCACCCCGAACAGCCTCGGTATCGCCTGAATCTAGGCCATCCGAAGGTTATGTTATCAAATTTACCACAAATCTTATAGCAGACGTCAATGGGTTCAAGTCTAAAAAGCGAACCTTTGACAATATGCTCGATTTCAGTGGTCAAATCGAAGAGTCCAAGGTCGTCTCGAAGAAGCAACGTCGAAGCAATGAGAATCATGAGGAGCAAAAGATCGCAAATATGCTCCTGCCATCTTTTCCAAACCCTCAAACATCACGTCCCTCCCGGTGCCCACCAGTACTACAACCAGACTTTGTAGGGTCTGGCTCAAGCAACTCCACTGTCAACATGCACCTGCTCCACCAACCTCCTCCTGCTCTAGAGATGGTAGAAGAGACAGACAGCAAACTAAAGGTGATTGTACCTTTCGCTACCGGTATTCACACGAATGAAACCAGTGCCGAGTCATCAGTAGAGCCGGCTATTAAGGACGACTCGCACCTTGCCCCCGAGTTCATTGTCTCAACCACCCTTGTGACCCCAAGATCGAATTCTCTAGGGAGGAAAAAGGTCCAGTCACAAGGTCATCTAGGAGGAAGTGGAAGTACGAGTACGAGGACTGAATCCACTGTCTTGCTGCCTGACTCCTTAGCAGATCCATATCGTATCTCAGTTGATAGCACACCCAGCTCCCCATCGATGGTCCGTTCGAAAGACCTCAGAATGGCGAGAGCTAAGATCTACAACCAATTAGATCAACCCATCGTCACCAAGACTTCGAAGGTGATGAAATCGCGCTGCAAAAAGCCAGCCGAGAATACAGATATCATCACAGAACCGCAAGCAAGAGCAATTTTCGATGAAGCAATAGCTTCTTGCAAGAAGAGATTCAGTGACATGGAGCAGAGAAATAAACAGCAAGCCAGGCTCATGAACTTCAAGAAAGTGGTAACGAACATTTTAATCAAGCAACAAGCGAGACATCACAAATTTGTTGAAACCCAAGAAAAATTCCAATCATCCGAACAAAACACACAAGCCTACTATGGAAAAGTTCCAGAGCAGCCAACTTGGATGTATCAGCTCATGCAGCGTGATCTTCGAGAGATATTAAATATTGTCTACAGGGAGAGTCAAACTTTACCATCCAGCCTCGAGAATGCTTCTGGCAAGATTTCACTACAGAAGCAGGACCTGACTAAGCGTGATAGCAAGACTTCAAAGCGATCTGCTGTACGCAATCTTCGATCCACCGACATAAAACTAAGAAGAAGTGAACGACTAAGAAAGAAGGCGAAGTCCTCGCAGTAAACCACGTCCGTGCCAACCCAGCCAGGGCAAGCCTTTCCTATTTTATTGCTGATCGAAGGACCAAGAACCTATGGAGAAAGGCTCTATACTCTACATTTCTAGAGCTATATCATGGATCGCCATGGCCTTGAATGTCACGGGATATCTAATCTTATTCAACCTCTCCCTCAAGTTTGCTTGTACTCATCAACTCTCAGGCTAGCTGTGCACTTGACCGACCGAGCTTTCCTAGGCAAGTGTATCATCTTCCACCATTACTCTCTTCGATCGATAATTTCCTGGACTGAGCTCAATGCCCAGCCTTGTGGACATGCGGGACCCATCCATAACGGCTACTTCCTACTTGAATGCCATTCAATGCAGAATTAATCATCCATTTCCACTGCTGAACCTTAGGACTGCAACTTGGTCGTCCCACCATCGTGGATTCCAAAATACAGTCTTCAGTCGATCAGCAAGGAGACCTAAACCTATTACCTTCTTCAACTCACCTGCAACAAGAGTGCTGAACCTGAGCTGCGTGACTTTGTCGTCCCACTTCTGTGGATTCAAAATCACCACCTTCAGTCGATCGGCAAATTGAGGCGAACCTTCAAAAATCAGATTTATAGCTTGCTGTTCGTGATAGCCGCTGGACGGTCGGGCGTGCGGTACGATTTTGGCATTAATGCAATACTTCTTAAGCCTGCGCATACAGACAGTGAGATAGGACAGACATGCATTCTCATGCGGGTGGCTGAATAGAATGAGGTGCTTCAAGATCATATATAGAATTACTACTTATATAGCAAGGAGAAAAATCGCAAGCAGAAACCTCAGGGCTTTTGAAAGAAAAATTTGCAAACATAAGAAAATGGACCAAGTCAAACGCACCGCTGATGCAAAATCCTCTGATGCCCAAGTACGTGGCAATTTAGTAACAAATCTCAAGGCTCTATCTAGCTCTCTGCAATTTTACACGAAGTTCTGTAGGCAGCATATCTTGTCGAGGCACTGAAAATTTCTCGTCATACTTCTCCTCTTCCAAGCTTATGTGATGACTGTCGTTTCTGGCTGCTTAGGTACGTTGCAGAGAATGCTATTTGGGAGAAAAGGTAGAGTGCATCTCGGATGATACAATCAGGTCAGACAATCCCCTATATCAAAAATCTTTTCGTATAATGTCAAGCGACCGTTCTTTGTCAGTGTGCAGAATGAGGTGTTATCGTGCCTGCACAACACGATGTGACTACCATTAGAACAGTGACAGATGGAATACTTAGGCAAAGATGAATTTTGAGGTGTGTTTGTTTGCATGATCACACATCAGATTCATTGGAATGTATATCACAGCGGATGCTAACAAACTACCCTTCTCGCAGCAAAGGATTATCCTAAGATCTTCGCATACATTACAATCAACCGATTCGGCAGCGATGTCAAGCTGATAGAAAAAGCTTTCCATTGTTGAACCCATCCTAGAGAGTGCATTTCCCTTCTATGCCTTCCGAGAAGTCGACAAAACCTATTTCCAGACTGTCTCGATCAGCAAATGAGCCTCTTGAGTCCTTCCACATGGCCTCTTCACAACAACAAGAACCTCAAATCCATTCAACTTCACTGACAGCTCTCGAAGGCCAAAAGACCTTTGCCTCTGGCACATCGTACTCAGCAAAGGAAGCTTTTTCCTTCGAGTCGTTGCCAGCCGAGGTCCGCAACAGAATATATCATTTCTTATTCGTCTCAGGCAATGCCATATATGAAAAAGAAGGAATACGTGGACAGGGCGGTGAGAGCTTCTGTGCTTACCGTTTTAGAGACCACCAATGCGGCAAATGGCCTGCTCGCCGGTTTGATACCTCTCTCCTGAGGTGCAACAGGACCATTTACAGCGAAGCAAGTGCAACACTCTACAACAGCAATCTCCTCGCGCTCATTCATTTTGGTACCCAAGACTTCGAGCATGTATTGAGTAAATTATCAAAGGAAAACTTGACAGCTGTACCATACAACTTTATCCCACCATCAGCGCCATTACCGCCCTGCCCAGTCCGAATCCGTCATCGCTATCATTGGAACTTAGATCAGCGCGACTATATTCGCGCAGGGCGGCAAATATTGACTGACAACGAGGGTATCCATATCGTCGTTGCTGCAGCAGACATTGGACCAATCTGTCAGAGGATTCCAAACCCTTGGTCGCACCAACGGGAATGTGGTGAATCATATTCCCTTGACCAGATACCGCTTGGGGGATGGTCGATCGAGAAACTTACGGAGCTGATCTGGCTTCCGCTCAAGAGCCTAAGATGGGTGCCTGACGCACCAAAGCTAGAGCCAAGGCTAGTCAAGAGGAGGGTGGTTGATAACACGGGTGTCTTTGAAGAGACGCATAAGATGTCGGATTGGGAGGTGTGGTCCATTGCTGCGGATGACTTTGACGACGACGAGGTACTTTGCTATGATATGAAAGCGGAGAAAGCTGTTACGCGACATGGCTTGGATAAGGATAGGAAAGTCGTGTTTTGGCTTCGTTGATTCTTCTGTTGCAAATGAGTTGGATGGAGTCGAGAGGATAGCGATATGGAAGTTATTCACGAATGCAAGAAAGGCTCCTGTAAGCGGAGGTGACAAGACGTCTGCATTCATTGAGCAAGAGGCAGTATTAGATTGTTATGCATTGACATTGTATGATCACCAACCTCTTGTTCCATAATACATTGGATTCCCGGTAATTGTACTCTGCTGCATAGAAATGACCGTTGCATTTCACTACTTTGTGCCTAATCATCAAGAATCTTGTAGAAATGAAACCATGCGTGTGCGTTTTGTGATGTGAAAAAAATGGAATGAACCTCGCCATGGTCTGCCTGGGCAAACAAATTTGCACCAATAATAACATCACCAGTACAAGCTAGGATGTTGACGGTTGCGCGCTCGATAGGCACTGTGCATCCATGTCTCCGATACCTGTCCTTCTTTCCCATTTTCCTCTACGGTTGCGGGATCGTGACCTTTTGCCCCCTAAGATAGACCGAACCTGCTTTCAGCTATTCGATCTGGAGTCTCGTTGTACCCCTTGCCGATTCCTCTCCTCCAATAGTTCCGTCGACCCTACCTTCAATCTGAAGCTGTCTGTCGGGAGTTCCGTCCGAAGGTTTCTCATCGAGTGAGCCTTCGCTCATATTAACATGATCGACCTCATCCTCGTCATCCGAACCCTCCTCATTATAAAGCTCCAACTCCAAGTCCAACATCTTATCCTTCTCCTCAAAGATACCGGTACAGTCATTTAACTTGATCTTGGACCAAGTCACACGACCATAAGTTATGTCGGCTCGAAGTGACACTAAAGGAAGCCAAACCAATCGCTGAAGCTGGTCAGATGTCCACCCAGATGCAGGCAGTGAAGTTAGAAAGAAAAGATCTTCGGAGAAGGGGTGGCGTAGTCGGTCGCAGACGGCTGTAAGATCAATAGCAGCTACTACGATTGCAGGAAGGCTATAGCAATTATTGTCCCTGTTGACTCGATGTTCAATACGAATTGGACACGGTGGCATTGGTAAACCATCTCTAATGCAGTTGAATGACAACCCGCTAAGACCAAGATAACCCCAAAGACTGGATTCGTGGAGTCGAAACCTGAGCAGCGCGAGAAGATTTTCGTTGTAAAGGACACTCTGTGCCTCTCGGCCAACCTTTCGATTGGCTTGGAAAATCGCGGTATTGAAATTGTACGACTTGTGGCATTCTGTACACCAACAGCGTGACGGTGTGCCAACTTGGTCAAGTTTACGAGGTTCGATCGAGAAGAGGTAGTTATAGATCTTATTGCGTATTTCAGGTGGGAAAGATTCGAATCGAGGGACTTCTTTCGTTGTTGGGCCTGACGTAGCGATAGGCTGTTCTATCTTCTGATCGAGGTGAGGTGAGCCTAACCCACTATCAATGGCTGGAGTCTGTAAGACCATGGCGAGGTGATTGTCGGTTAAAGAATGAGTGACGTTACGACTGTAGGCTTGAGTTCGGTGATGGGGGGATTCCTCAAGAGAAAAAGAAAGGAGATTCGATGTTGGGGAAGTTAGGTCTTAGATGTTGCACAAAAATACTAAGTAACTTGGTTTAAAGTTTCGTCGATCCAAGTAGGCGTGTTAAGTTAGCTCACCTTCACTTCTGAGTTTGCCGAGAAGGGTGAGTAAGGTGGGCTCGATCGTACAGTCACCTTCAAGATGGAATCGAGAGCGCATTGGAAGGCATGTGATAGACTAGTTGTAGGAGGCGCAAAGAGAGTTTGTTAGCAAGCGGTTGGGCTTCAGAATGTTTGGGCAGAGAGAGGTTTGGGAGTTGCTGTGTTACAGTAATGTCAGGCTCAGCTTTGTCGCCGTAGCTTCAAAATAATATTGCATGTCTAGATAACCGTAATTGTGACTTGCAGGCTCCAAAATCACTCCCAATCTTCCCCTTCACGCCGCATTCTTGACCAGATAGTCGACTTTCTGCTCCTTGGTCTCCCTTTTCCACCGATCTCCAGGCGCCTTGTATTCTCATGTGCAGTCTCGAAGCCGTATTGTTTATCTTGTTTAGAAATAAACGAGAGCTGCACGTGTATCATCTCTCACATTTTCTGTCACTCCTTGGACTTCTGTTTCGAAAGTCGCTTGTTCCAACGCCGAGTCCTATAATTCAGGGATTCCCCATCTATAGTACAGGGCGCTGGACGTCTGGACGAAGAGTCTCTTCGCCAATCTTCTGTAATTTTTTTTGGAAGATTTTCAGATGCCTCTGTGGCCTTCTTGTTGGCTCCATAAGCACAAGCTGGCTCGCACACGGTTTGGGGTGGCTTCTCGCCCTGATAAGAACACATTGGAGCTGCTTCTTCTTCCTCTCCATTCGACTCAATGCAATAAGAACGCTTGCAAGAATGTCTTCCTCTATGGTAGAGATGTATGGATTATGGTCGGCAAAGCCTTCTGTGAGGCAATGATGTGTGGCGTTTTCCCGTCGATTTTATTCAGCGCTTAGTGTGAAGGGTTTGGTAGGGAAGCTATGCATGGTGGTGAAGTGGTATTGGTGATCGACGTAGCCTCTGAGAGAGTCACATCGGGCCATGCACTAGATCATCGTGGGTCGATGTATAGTGGATACTCTGTGAGCTGCACTGGCAGAGAGAGGACAGCTTTGGCCGTGGCAGCGGCCGGCGTTTCTTATTTGATAGCGCAGGAGTTGAGGTTGACGAAGAAGAGGTGTCAAAGTTAGTAGTTGAGTAGACACCTCGACCAGGATAATGCGTGGTCTGTGGAGCTGCAAAAGATTTGTCGGCGATGTCAATATATGGTCGCCCGTCGATAACCTTCATGAGATTCATTGGTGGTCTATGATCATGTTTGATGACTTTGGTCGGCTTGGATATGTCTGAGTCTTCGCTCGCAAGCCTTTTCTTGGGGGTATGGTTGAGCGTCTTTGGTGGTTCTGGTGATCTTATGTTCGCGTTTGCATCCATAACTCTTTGGTTTACGTGCTTCTCCGTTTCTTCGGGGGTTTCAGTGTGTATTGTTTTCATTGACTTGATAGGAGGAGCCGCATCCAGAACGGTACTTGCTCGTCTCTTCCTTGGATTGGTAGCTGGGAAATTTGGTGAACCAGACAGCATGGCGTCTTGAATTGCATTGGTGGGGGGAGATGATTGAGAGGACTGTGGCCACTGTGGCGAGGGGATTGGTGATGGAAATTGAGAGACCTCTTCAACGACTTTCTCGATGAGAGAAACAATCTTGGACCCTGCTTCTTCAAATTGTCTCCGAGATGCTTCCAATCGTAGTTCTGCCACGAGTATATCTTCTCTTATTGCTTGCATGTAAGTATATGAGTCTCCAATACAATCGGTAACATGATCCCATCCGCGATGAGGTAGAGTATGTACGGAACTCCCACGACTACCCCCACAGCCACCGAACTTTTGCCAACAATTCATCCAACTTTTGGTCCAATCTAGTCGAGATTGTTGGTATGCTAGATATTCGCACCAAAGCTGGGATGTCTCTGTGTTGAGACAAGGAGTGTATGCTTTCATATGCCCCCCCTTTCGCCACTGACGGAAATCCATCCACTCTCTCAGATTGTCAGCGAAACGAATAGTCATACGATTCCAGTGGCAGAGTCGCTCAAGATAGGTCTGGGTGGGCCTCGGCTCGTCGAAGATCTCGTTCATAAAGGCACCAGAAATTTGCAGACGTTGATAGGTAACTGTGGCTTCTTCTCGCATTTTGATTTCTAGTTGCTGGCTGGATGTCATTGAGAGGTCTGCACAGGCGAGAGTTTCCTGAAGGATTTGAGGTATTTGATCTTGAATCCATACCAAAATTTTCTCAGCCTCCTCTAGGTTGACTTGTGCCTTTTGCTGTTCGCGAAGCCCATTGTTGAGTGCAGAATAAAAGGCCGAAGCTGCATACTCGTTCTTGGCCTGTGCTCCTAGTTGCGAAGCCCTTCCAAATGCACGTTGCCGTCGTACTTTTTGCCTCCTCAATCGGCAAACAATTTGGTTGTGATAAGATCCGTACTCCCGCCAATGGTTCAAATTTTCCGACACAGACTTCACCGTTTGGTCTGCGCCCTCAAGTCCGGATGCTGTCAATGCTAGATCCCGGTTTGAGAACTGACGCTGCCAGTTTCGGAATCTTTGCCATCGATATAGTTCATCCATGAACAAACTCGACTCTGCAGTCCAATGGTCGTACATCACCTTGAAGTCATCAATCCATTCAGTGTTGTTTTCGCTCCGGATGCGAGACACGCCGTCCCTGTAAATGGTGTCGGAGCTAGGTCTTGGTCGAACGACACGGCTGGGTCTACCACCCAGCTCAATCAACTTGTCACGATTAGTGTAGGCTTCGGCTTTTCGAATTTCGAGGAGAGTCTCCTCATTCGGAGTAGCCTCCCTAGGTAGAATCGAAGCGTTAAATGGTACTTCGCTACAAGGGTATCGCAGTCTCGCGTGAAGTTCTTACCTAAGTCTTCTCACGAGCTCGTCAGGATCGAAGAAGCCACGGGGATTCTTCCACCCGTGGATAATGGAGACGTCTTTCAGCGAGACCTGCTCCATTATTGCACGTAGATTGAAAAATGCGATAAGACAAGGTTTTCTTAGCACCAAGCACGAAAATCTTATTGAGGTGTTGGCCAATGTTCTGGTACTGTTTGTCAAGTAAGGCTGGCCTTTTCTCAATTCTGGTGACGAGCAGACATGTCAAGCGGGCTAGAACTCGCTAACCCAGTGGGTGCCAATCGGCAAGTCAGATGCTCGTCAAAAGCTAACACACCCCCAGTAATTCACCTGTTCATTATACCCATTGTGAGCTAGGATTACCGTGTTACTCACTCTTGACAAGGGATTACGTAAAACATGAGCCTGTCCTGCCGGATATCGAGCCCGTTGGAATATAAAAATATATGAAATTTTGTCGCGGTGTTATTCCTGTATGTACCTCGATACCTATCAAAGGGTGTCTTGGAAATATCACCTACAAAGTTTGCAAGGTGGGCTACACTGTGTTATCAATTGGAGGACACTTACCGATGTGTCAACGGTATGTCTTTCACTAGTAGCAGCCTTCGTGATGTTGGAATTCATGCGTTACCCCTTCGATGACAGTCCTTCAAAACACCCTTTACAAGTTGAAGAGCTCCCATATATCCTATCTGCTATATTGATTCCTGGCAAATCGTACACATTGCCTTCTCGGCGCTTTCTCGACCTGAATAGGAATGCCCCTATCGCCGTTCGATGACCATGACAAGTGCACGTAGGTTACCCACTTGGAAGCCTGGCAGGATCTTCCGACAAGCAGAAGGCACGGTGGAAGATGATTCAGATATCATAGTGAGGCTGCTAGCACCCCGCGGTACCCGGACTCCAAGCATGTGGGCCCACAAACACAATGAAAGCTTCTTTATTGCAGGATCATACAAAGGTTCCTCTATTGAAGACCACGTGAAGTCGCCGGACGAAAAAGTGGCTGACGAGACCTCCGTTGACAATAGTCGTGTATCATCACCAGATAGAGCCGCATCTGACGATGACTCGGGGGAAGATGCCCCAGCCGAACTGCGGTTGACGTTCAGCAAAGATCCGAAACATATCGGTAGCGGCTTCGTTTTCGGTAGTAGCAAGAGGTTAAGCGATATCTACTGTGGTACAGCAAAGGAAGGTTTTAGCGATAGAATGTTCCTCATCTCCTACGACGAGGACGGGAATCTTTACTTAGAGACCCTTGCCGAGAAGAGAACGACCGAGGTATTCTACAACGACCAGAAGGGAGGTAAACGAAGAGCCTTCCGCTGGACATTGTTCGAAGACGCGGAAAGTATCCGCGTGTTTGTGGATGGTAAACTTGACTTCAATGTCATTTTGCCTAAACATGAAGATTGTCGAAAGAAGTTTGAAGAGAAGCGAAGAGAATTCCTTTTCCGCAAGGCCTGCTGTGCCCCTTTTGTTGACGACAATAAGAGCTATGACCCATCTCGGACTCGGTCAACAACCGGAGCAGGAACACCGATCAATAATACTTTGTACTATCGCGTTCCCAAATCTAAAATTGGGCAAGGGACATATGGAAAGGTCTCTATAGTACGCGATGTCAGCGATGGGACAGAATATGCAGCCAAAGAATTCAATGATGAATTTCGACAAACGGAGGCAGATACGCTGCAGAAAATGGACCATGTAAGATCATCCTCATTTCATTTCACCGGATCATGGCTGACAAGCTCGGTAGGAACACATTGTCAAGTACGTATGTACTGACACGGTAGATACTCCACACCTGTTGATAATGGAGTACCTGCCTCGTGGAGACCTCAGACAGGTGGTCGACCTGGGCATATGCTTCTGGGAGGAGGTAGCCCCGCTTTTGTATCAGCTCTTGCAGGGGCTCGAGCATATGCATTCTCGCAATGTGGCACATCTTGACATCAAACCAGAGAACATTTTGCTGGTGGATCACGATGCTTATTACAAGGTTAAGATCGGAGACCTTGGCTTAGCAAGAGAAGGCAGCTATTTTGGTACTGCTTGTGGCTCCCGCCCTTACGCAGCCCCAGAAATAGCTAGAAACGAACGCTATAGTGCAAAAGTGGACATCTGGTCGACAGGGGTCGTCATTTACGAATTGCTGGCGGGTGGCCTTCCAAAGCCTAGTTCAGGCCATATGCGGGGCATATCATGGTGCAATGATATCGTGAGATTGGCCCGAGAGTTCTTTGGGCGGCCAGGCTTTCCAGACAACAAGGCCTTCCTCAATATGAGCCGGATTCTGTTGCATAACATGCTTCAGATAGATCCTGGAAAAAGAATGTCAGCACAGGAATGTATTGAGCAAGGTACAGGAGCAGTGGGCTCACCTACAGTCTTCCGTTTTGTTGAGGAGATGATCTACAGCGAAGATCGAATACAATCTCAATCGAATTCAAGCGAAGCCACGACCGGTCTTGGTGGGGACAAAGAAGACGAAGTCAAGAGCCAGACGACTACGGGCATCGTTCAGGAACGAGATGGTTACGATAAGCAGGCTAAAGAGGCCATTAGGGAGCCTGGAGCAAGGGCAGATATTCTGTCAAGACGAGATTGGGTCGATCGTTTGGCGGACAAGGAGATAGAAGAGTCTGGAGCGCCTTCGATCTCAGAATTTATCCCATCGGTCGATGAGTATGGAGCCGACGTTGCTCGTGAAGAGGCAAATTCTTCAGAGCTCGTCTTGGACGTTTCTTCGGCAGACGAGGAGGTGGACGATAACGAAGCTGTCTCGAGCGAGAGGATCATTCGGCCAGAAGACGAGCCTGCAATCAAAAAAGTTGCACAGAAGCAGACTACAAACTCTGAGGAACTCCTTGCAAGCACAACATCAGGGAGGAAGCCCAAGCGCCAGAGAACTACTGGCTCGGAAAACGCGACTATTAGACCTACACAGGGAATCTCTTAGAGCTATTGAATCATAAAGCAATTTCCTAGATACAGTGTACATAGTTGTTAGCTTGAAAAGAGAGCATGAACAATTAAACATACGTCATGCGAACAGGATGATGGGTTGTGATTTGGATTATTTATAGTACGGAGTACTGTCGTCGAGATGCCAAGCCCGGCCAAACCTCGGCACTTTGTTCCCGAATAGAATATTGAACTTTGCGGGCTTTGGTTCACGAGAAAAGCGTCCTCGATAGTCTTATACGCTGGTAAGAATGTCGGAGAGGAAGCGCAAGAGGCACGAAGAACGACAAGATGACCGTCCTAACAAACAGGCTGCCATTGAAAGTCTGTCGCAAACAATCAAAGTCTCCGTAATCGAGGATGGCGAGCAATGGGTTCCCATATTAGGTATATAACCTTTCACTCTCTATTCTCGCATGTGAACTTCATTGACATATACAAGCATCCACGCCAGGCCTCAGTCTTCACCCCAACATCTCTTTCCAACCCTATACCAAAGCTTCCACGGCTACATCTCGTCCTTCAGCGCCTGGCCCCGAGCTCCTCCTCCACTCCTCTGCCCATCCAAAGCTTGACTACACGGCCTGCGAAGAAACGTCCAATGGCTCAGAAAATCATCTTAAAGACTACATAGGGGTATATGACCCCTCAAGTGGTCAATTGCAACTCGTACAAGCCCGTAAACTCGTCGTTCGTAGCACGCTTCGTTCCGAGAGAGACTCCGGCAGCAAGAAAAATAAAGATGACATCCAAGATGCCTTCACAGCGCGCTCGAATCTGGGCCTCGCGTTTGGTACCAAGAAATCCCAGAAAGCCATTCGTGCTCTCACGACCAATGCCATCCAAGCTTCGCCCTCGAAACCGAACAATAACGACATCCCTGCTCACAGTCTCGCACACGATCCTCTAGCCTCAGCAGTCGTATCTTCGATGCCCTCCGCCTCCTCAATGCCGACGCGGGACGAGATGCAAGCAGAGGTTGACATGCACAAACCCCGTCCGAAGGCTAATCTGGACGCAGAGACGCCTGGGGATGTATATCCGACAGAAGAATTGGTGGGTGGTTTAAATGTTTTGAGGACAACCAGCGTGAAGGAGTGGATAGACAAGGTCAAAGCGGGAGAGGATATACAAACAAAGAGTCTGTTTGTCTCGAGAAGGTTGAGAGCTGAGGTTCAAAGCGGGGATGTTAAGAGGATCAAGACGTTGAAATATCTCTTACTTTTGGTGGAGTGGTTCAGGGGTCTAAAGCCTATCAATAAAGGAGGTCTGCGGGTACCTAAGATGGAAGATATGGCCGAACTTGTCTCGGTCTGGGGCAACGAGATCGTCGCAGGCGTGGGGCGACGATTTGCAGAAGAAGCCCAATTGAATAAATGGCACACTGACAATCTCATTACCCACATCTTGGCACTCGCTATCACCTTTGATAGATGCACAAGCGACACGCATGATATTCAAAATGATCTCAGGCTTGAGACAAAGGGTGTGGGCAAATACTACGCTGAACTAGGATGCGTCATTGCTCCGCCTACTGAAATCGAACGGACGAGGTTAAATATTAGCAAGGCTGAAGCGGGAAACCATCGTATCGCGAGGCTGAAGCTCCCCTTGGTGTTCCGGAAAATGAGGGTGCCAGTTGGGAGAAAGAAGAGGTAGGAACATGGAAATGGAACGACTGTGATGTATCGCACAATGTCCTAGATGCTGCGCTACGCTGCATAGTAATAGTAAACATCTCGATATCACACAAAACAATCCTAGAGGCCATGTTGTATAACGAGATGACTAAGTGATGGGCAAGGGACTACTACACGCAGCCTCACGATTTGCTGGTCGAGGTGGTGCTAACCTTTACTAAAGCATCCTGTCCCGATGCTCTCCCTTCATTGTCAAGTAATTCCCATCTCCAGCATGAGAGATGGAAGTCCTTCGAGCCCTCTTT
>JASZXT010000303.1:0-30310 GCA_035521555.1 Lecanoromycetidae sp. Uapishka_2
GGCTTATGCTTATAAGCCTGATACTTCGTAAGTGCGGATGGTTTCTTTGCTTGTTTCTGGTGGGTTTTAAGGAAAGCGGGGTGGGGGCAATGGTGATGGTGAATTGGGATGGACTGGATGAGATGGAAGGCGTTGACTGAGTCGAGTGCTGACTTGAGTAAAAGGATACAAACGTGGGCTTTAGAGGAGGCGAGGAGGCGGTTAGAAGCTGAGGGTATATTGCCGGATCCGGATGATCAGGGAAAGAAATAGATGGATGAGTGGGTGTATGGATGAGGTGTTGGGGAGATGTGTATATAGGGGGTATAGTGTGCAATCGTTCGCATAGAACTCGATGCATTGGACCTGCACTTTAACGGCGGCTACCAAATTCATCGATAAAGGTTGAGGCATAAACGTGATATTGAACATTTGATCGCACGGGTTGCTGCTGTTGTGACCGTGCTGCATGGAATGAATACTGCGGAATCTAGCACTCGGTACATCCCCACTAAAGGCACTACAGAACATGGGTTATTGGTCATACTTCGAAGGTCCATAATGCATAGACCAAAGTGTTGAAGCTGAGCGTACGACCATTATCTTAAGACCTGGATGCCGAGGCTAGAGTGTGCGATCCTCATCACCTATGAGATTATTTCAGTCAATAACCTTATTGAAAAGGCTCTAATTCTAGTCGTATTCGCGAGGCCGTGGAGTAGGCTGGTATGGGTTGAAAGTTACTGGTCTCCCGAATTCCATGCCTTACCGATTTGGCGAAGGCTGAGTGAAAAAGGGGACGCACGCACGCTAGTCTGCTGGTCAATGTGATATTGACATTGCACAGACTAGATAACATGGGAAGAACAATAATCTTCGTTGATTCTGTCTGTATTATCTGAGAAGTCATCAATTGAAGCAAAAAGATACCCATTTGATTCCAAGGATCAGGAGCTCTGGGTCACACATCATTCCAAGTTGCAAAGACTTTGTTATGTAGCATGCCTACGCTGAGGTGGCTCCAGAACAGTGAAACATGATGGCTTATTTAGCACATAACCCCAGCAAATAGTCTTTGAATTTGGCGAGGAACCTCACGTAGAAGTGGTTGATTTCCTTCTGTCAGAGCTACATTCATTGATGGAATTACATCTCTTATCATCTGTATCTGAAGCAGTATCTGGCAGCCAATTGTCTTTTGACCTATTGCAACTTTCGGTCATTGGCCTTTAGGTACAGCAAACGGGCAGCCTCTCATCCTTTCAGCAGCGATCTTCGGCATCGCCGTCTTGGCATACTCTGCGCCCTTTCCTCTCATAAAATCTGGGCCAAGTTCATGGATCTTGTAGCCTTGCGGCCAGTATTTTGTGCCCTCATCTCCAGGAACCGGTAGACCCATTAGCCATGACTTCCACGATTGAAGGGAGTAGCGATTCCAGACGGAGGGTTTGATATACCAGGGTACAGTCTCCCAGACTTTCATATAATAAGTACCGTCTCGTGAGGGCTCGTCCGTGATATTGTGCACCTGAAGGAAACGCGGGCGCGGTAGGGAGAGGTAGCGAAGGAAATACTTGCGAATGGCGAAGATTGTGGAGATCATCGTAAAGTAGACCTGGGGAGGCTTTTCGTACCTGGACGATAGATTAGCATCTTTCAATCTACGGATCGATATCTGGGTCTCGCAAATGCGTACATCATAGCGGTTCGTAGCCTGTCATCCATAAGAACACTCACAACTTTCCTGCCATATGGTTTCATCGGCCCCGGTAGACCCCACAGCAAGATTGCCACCGTCTGTTCTGCCGTCTTCCTATTACTCTCCGCCGGCACCATATAATCCTTCTCGTACTGGTCCGACCACTCTGCTATTTCGTCCAGCCAATGCAGACCATCTCTCCACCTTTCCCCTCCCTCGCCACCACTTTTCAACTTGCCATACCCAATTCCCATCGAATCGCCGATACTCTTCCAGAACGTACCGAGAGCGCACTTCTCAAAATCCTCCAGCTCCCGCCACTCATGCCTTGCCACCCATCTATATGGTTCGCAAGCGAACAGGGCAAGGGTGTATAGCATGTCATCATCCAATATCTTCCCGGCCTTCTGATAATGGCTATGGATATAGTTCATCCGCGCAAGTGCCTCGTGAACCCGCTCACTCTCTGGTGGAGAGCCAGCGAATTCGCTGACTAATACGGCTGTATCTGCATATCGTTTTGTAGCTGTAGCTGGCTCGCTGAACTGGCTAGTCTGGACCAATAGTTTGCTAATAGTAGGAATTCCATATGTGCGGAAGAGAGCGAATTGCAAGGCTTTTTCAAAGACGAAGGGAAACTCAAGCTCGGCGATGACTTGTTGGATGTAGAAGGCATCTTGATTAGTCATAGAGGCGAAGGAAGCGCGATTTCTGTAGGGATACTTTTGGAGGACCTGGCTAACGCGACGGTATCTCAGAAAGGCAACAATCATTGGATATAGAATCAAAAGGGGAAAGACGAAGGTCCATGGGATGCCAAAGAACTGCGCAGAGGCGGAGGGTTGCGTAAAGGTGGAGTGGTCTGAGGTGAGGTTGTCCATTGCTGTATTGACACCTGCCGCTGAAGACATGGCTTTGGCAGCCAGCTTTTAGCAAAGCCAGATGTTGTCGAAGAGCTGATGCCATGCTTACTATGTTACCAACAAAGCCAACAGACCGAGAATCCTTCGTAGGCGAAGTTCCAACAGTCATTAGAACTAGTGCCCGCTGTGAACGGGAGATGATGGAGCTCTAAAATAGACTTTCACGCTACGTAAAATTTAGGGAAGCCAACTGCCAAAAGTTGATTGAAAGTAAACAAGTAAACATGCAAGCTCTTCATCATTACTTGACGATTGTATTTCTCAAGATATTCCTATACGAGGATGTCACGCGTATTTATTGACCTCACCACCTCGGATACTACCACTACCAATGACCTCCCTCTTGCTCATACCCTGCGGGCGACAATCGATACCGCACAGCTTGATCGCTTACGCGCTACTTTGAAGGCAATATGTGACTCGTCGTTGGAAGCGTCGCAACTAGCACGTAAGCTTTTGTTGGTTCAAGAGAAATTGCCCGGGAGCACTCGTCTGGAAAGAAGCTCTCTAGACAATGACACTGAAGATGAGAGTCTGAACGAAGACGAAGATGAGGATGAGGATGAGGATGATGACCAGGAACAAGGATACGAGTCGTTGGAAGAACGTGGCAATGGCGATGTTGTCGCTCCTAATAAGAGAGTTAGATCGAGATATGCAACCTGCGAACATTGCTCGGAGGAATTTGACGTGACAGATAATGGGACCGACGAATGCGTCTGGCATGAAGGTACGATTAGAGCACCCTCATTGATTGAGCGCAACTCAGGTGAACGTAGGAGAAAGGGGTCGATCGCGAAAGTGAGACTTGGTGGGATTGGGATGAGAATTGCCATGGGCGCTATCGCGATCAAGAAGACAAATTCCCGGAGGGTTTCACGTGGACGTGTTGCGAGCAGAGCGGTGACGCTGAGGGCTTCCAGCAAGGGCCTCACATTGAGGCTTCGTGTAAACGCGTAAGATACTGAGCTATGCATATAGTCCTATTCCATGGAGTGGTGACATTAGGGATTCCTACTGGAGACACGCTAGCGCCTTAGAAAGTGGATATTTGCAGTTCCCAGCAGCTCTTCCTCACTGATTTCTGTTGGGGGCGACTTAATATTGCTCTTCGCCTGGAATACAACAACAATGTCGAAGCCTCCGATCTTGAAGCCCGAGAATTCTTCGGCCTTTCGCCGCTCGTTATGCCGCTCAGCCGTACTGGTGATCGAAAATACCTGCGCCATGCCAGTTGGCAAGCTCTGATCTAGTCATTTGAGTGTCAAGAGCGAGGCTGTACTCGGGGCGGCCAAAAGTCCGTTACTTAAGTTTTACGCTGAGGACACCATTCGATCTTTAAGTCTCGCTGGAATTGGCCAGGTGCAGGTTTCAAACAGGCAGTAGAATCACAGGAGTGGTCCAGATTGCCTTTTTTCTCAGATAAAAAGAGCTATTATTTGCATACCGAATCTGGGCCATCGCAAAAATTTTACCATCAACAGCGGCATCAGCTAGCGGAATTTGAAGAACCATTAGCCTAGCGCTGCTCAATAATACCAAATTAGAGTGACTGAGACACGACTACGGAGTAATGATTCGCGGGCCGCGCAACCCAATCTTCACTATTCTCAATACCGTAGCCTTGGAATTGCATTTGGCCACAATTTCTGGAGGTTGCATACGAGCAAGATCGTCCACGACTAATTTAATGAGCGCAGTCAACGATAGCCAATGTATGATCGGCAACATATATACTGTATGTATGTCATGTGCACGCCTGGAAGGCGAATAATATAGATACAAGCCCCCGCAGTAAGCGGAGGTGGTAGAAAAGAACATCAACTCTCCATGGCTGACACGTTGCCCGTAGCAAGCGCTCAAGAGAACGTCACCAGCGCCATATGAGTATCGCACCCGCCATAAGTCCAGCTTAGGATTGCCTCATTCACATCGGTGCCAAGCCACTGTGGGTAAATGTGACCAGCATAATTGCTCTTTTTTGAGCCGTCCGGGTTACAACAAGCCTCATCATCATTGATAAAGAGCAAGACCGGTTTGCTCCAAGGTCCTGTTACATGACCACCCTCTGAATACTGGATGTAAAATTGGTTGAGATAATTGCTCATAGAAACAAAGATCCACGTGTTATAGAACGGTGAGAAGAAGAATTCACCCGAGAAGACGCTGCCGAAAGAGTCGAGGACTGGAGTTGCTTCGGAGGGATCGAAAGACCAGCTCGTGCCCCCTGTAAAGTATTGATACTGGATGCAGAACATGGAATCAGCTTTATCCTACCTTGGGAAGATTACCGAAAGCACGCAGTTACTCAGGCGTACCTCTGATGTATTTGCTACTTGTTCCCAGGGTACTTTGGCCATCTTCACGGTTGCTGAGCCAGCATTGCCAAACAGATAGATATTACCGTCGGTATGGGAAGCCATTGCGATACCTCCGTAATCTACTCCATCAATAGAGTTAAGTTGAGGCACGACTCGGTCCATAACAAGGCCAGCTTCAGAAGCTGTTATCGAGACGAGGGTATTGTATTCATGCGTCCCGTCAGGCTTTGGATTTCGCGAACCAACGCCGTAGATAGCATATGCCTCGGTTCCGTTTGGATCATTGTTTTTGGTAACGAACGGATCTATCTGAGTTTAGCACCCTCCAGAATATTGGATCATAATCACTGACATACTGTCAGGCCAAATGAAATTATTGGTGACATTCTCAGAACCCCACCAGGGCACGATCTCAGCGGGTACGTCAGGTTTCGATGCAGACCCAAAGTCTTCCAGTGTAGTAGGGTCTTTAGCATTTGGTACGAACGCATAAGAGTTGGAGCTGAAGTTCACGAACTTCCCGGCGTCGTTCGTCGTGGTCGTGTCGGAGAAGATAAGGGCATTAAACCCATTGATCGTACCTCCACCTCCACCATCTCTACAGACATTGGGAAATCCGGTGGCCTCGCCAGCATACGTAGAGATGGAGAAAGTTGGGGGAAGCTGAGCGCGCGGGACCAGGGCAGCTGAGAGACGAGAGAAGACGATCAAGCCACAGACAGCATTGGACGGATATGAGAAGAGCATAGTGCAGGCAACTAGATCTCGGAACGGCGGAAAATATATATATATGGAAGTATAAAGAACGTGGAGTAGAGCTGATGTGCGGAAGGAACGACAAGCTCTATAGCTGATTTCAACCACAAGAAAAGGTAAGATACCTAGAAAAGGAAGGAACGGATGGAGATCATAAGTAACAAACGGATGAAGAGCAAACATATAAAGTCTGAAGCCGGCGTCAAGCTTGCTAGTGGAAGGTGTGCGGGGTGGTGACTGGCGTAAGGAAATGAAAGGGTAGACATCCAACATTTGCTTTCTTGTTCACCTACACAGGTAGCTAGTTTACGAGGACTAATTGATGAGCAACATGTCGACAGCGTTGCGGGATGAATGTCCATGAATCTTGAACATGAATCATGCATAGGACGGGGCTTGTATAAGACTCAAAGATTATGAGCAAGGTAAGGTAAGGTACCTTGTGGTTAACACTTCACCCACTGAAACTTGAAACAAATTTGGTACATGGGAATTCAGGAGCTATGCTCGTCAAAGCTTTTATTCGAGGGGCGAGAGGAGCGGCGCAGGAGGTAGTAGGAGGGCGAGCTCGGGCGAGCAGGGGCTTCTTAGTTCGGGGAAGCTAAGCTTAGCGGATGTGGCTAGCTCTATTTGAAACGCGCTTAAACAAATCGTAATCTTGCCGATCATCTAATCAGTAAGGCTGTATCCACGGTAATTAGAAAGGCGGTGCTTACACCGTCATCACTGATCCTAATTATCAGCATCAGCGACTCAAGAACATGTAGAGCTCCCGTACACCCTTAAAAGGTAGGTAGTTAAACGGTATGTAAAATCGCTTTCACCTCACTCACACCCTACTTTCTTCCTTTCTTCAGCTCACGATGTCTACAGCAGATCTTTATCATTATCTGCCCAACCTTTCTTTACTCGATAAGACACAGAGGACAGAAAGCCTCTTGTGGGAAGCTATTGATAACATTGAACCTCCTCGCCTACGCCTGATACTGCAAGACCTCTGCAAAGGACCACCAAAGCCAAGAGAGGTCACAGCTGCTTTGCTCTTAATCACCGCGAAGAAGTACGCTCAAGATATAGAAGACGGAACTATCGAGGATGAGGGCAATGGAGTCGATACCAAAACAAAAGATGCTGACCACGGGTCTAGTGATGAGGAGAAGTCTTGTTGCGAAGTAGCTGATGAGGATGACGAGGAGGAGGAGGATTCCGCATTGAGCGACAACAAGGGCAACGGGTCTTCCAAAGGCTCTGCAGCCAACAAGAACCTTCAAGGCAAAGGCCCTGTTACGTCAAGGAACAATAAGGACAAGGACGAGGATGAGGATGAGGACGGGAGTGATATTGAACATGACATAACCACAAAGGACGATCACGAGCTAGATGATTCTGAATCTGATGATAGCGAAGAGGAAAACGAGGAATAAACGGAAGACAGTAGTGTCCGTGAGGATGAGTATGAGATCGAACCGAGCGACGACCAAACTGCCCCATGTAGCGTTAAGGCTGTTGGTACTGAGGCTGGACATGACACAGAATCTAGTGATGACGAGACAAAGGACACAGAAGTCGGTATCCACAACGGTGAAGATGGAACGGACGATAGCTTAATGTTGGTTCCGGCACTAAAGCACAGAGGGTCTAGGTTTTTTTCAGTCAAACAAAGCATTGTTTTGTGCTATTGGGTGGCCGTCATCTTGAACAAGACCTTGGTAGCGCAGTGTTGACAAGGGAGCGCAACCTTGCTAAATGTCTTGCTGTCTGGGCATGAGGCCAATGATCACTTCAGAGCTTAGGCTTGCCTGACCCATGTCAACTGGGTACACCAAGATCACATTCGTTGTTGAGAGACAGACCCTCTTTTCTGCCATTTTCCGTGGTGCTGTCCCACTTCTGCTCCCACTCACGGATCCATTGCAGCGCTGGGAGGTCCTTACGAGGATTGTCTTCTACAGCTTTGCTGAGTAGACTGCGATACTTCTCATTCCCAGGAAGGTATTCTCCGGCTGTCGGGACACGTGAGAATGTATTACTCCTGTTGTTGTTGCCTTGGGAGGACATGGACTTGTCGCGCTTCGTATCACTGCAAAGGAGATTAGCAATGAAGATTGAGTCATGCTATTACGAGTCAGATTTGTGCAAGATCGCCAGGTACAAGCTAGATTCAAGACAGAACACCTAGGCAAAGGCTACCGAAGCAGCTTGGACAATTGATGATCCCGCGACGTACCTCATGGCTTATGATTATGGTTTGACCCTGACGAAAATGAGGATCTTCGAGCTGATTGTCGAAAGTCTGAAGCATATGATATATGGGTAAGACAAGACAGTGGTTGGAAAGCAGAGACGTGTACAATGGGGATGCGAGGACCTTACGATCCTACGCTTAGACGCCATGCTGTGAGCAATTTCAACGCCACCGGTGACTGTTTCTTGGGTGGCAAACTCTGGCCTCAGTCCGCAGTCAAGTGAAACCCAACAGAGATGATCAGGGTAAGCCGTCCTAAGTAGTGGGGGCCGTTCCTCTTTCTACCTGGTTGACAGCAGCACCTTTTCCCCTGGCTTTTGAAGGACCATGCGTAAATGGCGGCTGACGCATCGGCCAGTTGCTCGATGCGAGCTCTCTTTTGCCACATTGTTTTGATTGAGACTCGAAAGGTTCTACGTAAGTGGAAACGCCCCTGCGAACATGGTTCACATTCGATGAAAGGTAAATGTTCAGTCCTTCCGGCGTTCGTCGAGACGATGCGCGCTCGGAGCTTTCAGCCTGTGGGAGTGTCAGACTTGATTACCGTCATTAAGGTTTCGTAAGCACCAGCAGCTTACCTTTACAGGAGCTCTGACCTTAGCTGGCGTGGGTTGGGATATCTCCACATTTGACATCCCACGTCAGACGTTTGGCGCTATGCGGCAGTGAGAGCGGGCGCAACAGGGTTCGGGCTTCCAGCATGGTTTTGCTACCTACGCCCCAATTGGAATTCCGTTTAGAGAGCACGAGAACCAATGAAGTAGGAGAGCCAATTGGGGGTGGCTATTCTAAATGTCTATCATCTCGATGAGGCTCTGGTCCTTACCTGACGTCACCCTTCTCGGTCCAAGCTCAATCGTGGCAAACATGAGCATCGGTAATATACCTGATCTGTCCACGGGAACACCCACGATAAGAGCAATTCAATTCGCCCCTTTCAGGTACTCCACGTGTGTTTCGAGACATGAATCGCGCGCAGTAATACAGAAATTATCTCTACTTTGCATTGCCTTGTGGCAAAATTTTGGGATTTCTTGCTGACTTTGTTTGCCTTCTTTTGCCTAGATTACTTAGCGCCTGTGCGCAGCCTATTGGAAGAAGTAGGGAAGATAGGTTCTTGCCCTCATTTGAAATAAATCACGAAAGCAAAGGCGTCGAGGCTCTGAGTTGCACCACCTTCGTGCTATCCATTAGATACGTTATAGCGATCATCCATCTGTTCTTTGGAAGCAACAGCCTAATGCCGGCAGCCGAAGAAAATCATTCTGTCTTAGGATCATCTGCATTACTCATATGCCTCTCATCACTACTTCTTAGCCTTCGCCGAAAACGCATTCGCTTTCTACGCTGTTTCGTTCATTCAGGACATCGTCTCGATGAATGGTGCTCAGGTTGTGACTCGCCATCTCTACTCTGGTCCGATACGTCAACAAGCGCAAGCTGAATTGAAACGGTACTACTCACTTTTGGAGTCACCAACACGACCAGTGTCATCCCATCTCTTCTCCCATTCAAACAACCACTGCGACATGGGCTTATCGCCGCGTGGGTTGCCTCGAGAATCCATCACCCCTTGCATGTACTGCTTGCCGCCTGGTAGGTATCGACTAGCTTGTGAGGTTTGATGAGGACCGCTGCAATCGTTTGTGACATGGGAAGACGTCGACGATCCATGTTCGTTGTCGTCCGATACAACGCCTACAGCAGCATGATGGGTACGTCCTCTACGGGCGGTGCCGGGGACATCTTCTACCTGTGGTGAGATTGCTTCGGTGTGCCCAGCACGAGGATGCTGCTGGCTGCTTTCGGGGCTGAGGCAACTAGAGTCAACTGTCAACGAGGCGTATCCTGAACTTGGTGCGTTGACGACAGCAATACATCGATGCTATATAGCAGAACACAAAGACAAGCAGGCAACACGGAGACAATGAGGTGACATATCGAACCCTGTCAGTAACCCATGCTTGGACATACACTCGAATGGCAATTGAGCCGGTCACAACGATGCGAAAGGCAAGAAGCACATAACGGCTGGAAATTTTGTTCACCTCATATTGCAGTTTCAATTGGACTGTGTCACGAGGCCGATTGTTGAAACGTGAGGCAGTTCAAGAAATGGTAATAGAGAGCTAAGGTGGTCTTCAAGGAAGTGAAGTGGGAGTGATGCGATGTGGGAAAATGAGTGGACTTCGCTGTTCTTACATACAGAGCCCGGAGTCATACCGCTAACAAATGCTTTGGGAAAGCTAAGCACTAAGTAGCATTGGGCAATCTGAAATACTTCGCACTCAAGAGGCACGGCTCGGTCATGGCAAACTACTTGCTAGTAGTTTGAGGGATGTCAAATGATAAGGCAGCGTCCAATTGATGGACGGCGTAAATTGCAGTTCCTCTGCCGGACCGTACAGACACCACGTAAAGTAAGGCCTAGCCTATCATTTTCACACAGACCAACCAATACTAAACGATCAGGCCTGGTGAGCGTGTGGCACTTCGGTGGTAGAAAGTTGCAAATGCCTGCCAAAACCTCGAATCGGTAAGACCTTTTTGTTCCTAGCGCCTTACGAGTATGCACGATGGTTTGTTTCTCTGCTTAGTCAGTAGAATCGGGTCATACTATTGGCTGGCAGCTTTCTTCTCGTCACTCCGAAGAGATCATGGAAGTTTCGTGGTCAGAAATCCGTTACTTGATACGTGGAGGACGCCAATCAATCATCGTCGTCTAGCTGCAATTGGCTAAGTGCAAGCCTTGATTGGTCTTTCCAGCCTGACAGCATGTAAGTAAACGACTAGGCAACGCCGCTGACCTTAAGCAGTCAACAGATCTTGCACAAGGCCGGGTCATCCTTGCCTCACAGCATTCAGCAAACCCTGCCCTAAGTAGATTGGCCGCTAAATACCATATGCCAGCGAGAATATAGAGGCATGGTATTCATGCATTTATTGAGGTTTTGCAGCAAAGGTTGCGGGCTCGCTTGAATATATGCGTACTTTTATCCATTTAGCATATTGAATGATGGCGCTGCTCTATGAGACGGTCCCAGTATTTGAGGATACATGGATAGAATGTTTAGGTACTTTCGCTGAACGTTATATGTCTCAATCTACTATTTAGGTAGAGTACAAGACGACCTTGGGAGACATCGCACTCTTTTCTTGGTGTCCTCATATCATTCGTATCCACATGATCATCCATCTTCTGATTTTATTTTTGTGGTACCTCACAACCGTGGCTCTACAAGTTGGAGCGAATACCAATTGAATAAATTGATTGGAAGACAAGCATAGAGAAAATCGACCTGAACACCGGTTTCTCAAGACAACTCTAAAAGCTCCTTGACGTCCTCGATGCTGGGCACGCTAGGTCTCGCTCAGCCTTGCGCCACCGCCTTGCCGTGTGTTCGTCTTGGAAAGAGTCACAATGAAATGGAAGTCTTGGATTGGAGCATCTGCACCCCGGGATCAGCAATAGTATTCGTCATGAACGCGACGGAGCTCAACTTACATCTGGATAGTGTCAATCTGTCAACTGTTCAATTAAGCATACGTCAAGGTTCATCCACTATTGAATTGCACGATCGCTAGGTTCTAATCGAGTCATCAGCAATGGTATCACCAATTTCCATGTTCAGACTTAGCTAACTTTCAGATTTGTCCTCATTGCCGATGTTTCCCCATTTCATATCCCATTCGCGCATCCACTGCAACATTGGCTTGCAACCTCGGGGATTGTGACTGATGCTTGCAACAGCTGCTTGGTACTCCTGACCGGCAGGCAGGAACTGCCGCACCTTGTCGGACTGCTGTGAATTTTTGCCATTAACCTGCTCTTGGCTGTCTAGCATTGTTGAGTCGCTGGTACGAGAAGAGTTAGCGATAGAGTCGTATATCTGTTGAACATATCAGAATTGCAGGATTTTTTCTTTTGAAACAATGAAAACAAGAGGCAAGGCTGTGTGCGACCATCGGTATGATGTGTCAATGACCGGCCCAGTGACCGGCGGGCTATAAAAGCAGCAAGAAAATCGAAAGTGAAAGAAGCAGGTTGACGGAGTCAAGGAGACATAGAAATGCCAAAGCGGTGCGAGAGGTTCATGGAGGTCTAGAAGATTCCACTAACCTCATGCTGTACTAAGTTGAGAGAGGTCAGATGAGGCTTTCAGGGGTTTTGATAGTATATAACGGATGTTTGACAAGACAAGTCTGGATTGTGTCTAAGAGAGGTATGAAGTGATGGCTAGGAGTGGGGACGTCGGGCTATTCTATAATTTGGAAGTCCTTTAAGCCCGTGGATCGATCGACAGTATGACGACCCGATCCTTTTTCAAGGGTTGCTTGTTTCGGGTCGGAAGAGGCAAATCGATAACAGATCAGGGATCCGATGGAAAGGCGCAACGGCTGGACTATTCGTGTGATATTGGCTGATGCGAGTAAATAGCGTGATTATGGCTGCAGTAGTACAATGACTAGGATTCGAAACCATGCTGCCTCGTCTGTAATGCATTGAGACGAGGGGACGGATGGGCAGATACGTAGCCCCGGTCGCTAGTGGGTCCCACGTAAAGCATAGTCTTGATTTCCAACGAAATGAACATTCCTGCTCATCTCTCATTCGGCTGCAAAAACAAAATTGGCCTGCACTTCAAGAACACAATGGAATTATGCGGGGTATTACAGCTTAGTGGCGTACACACCCCATTTTGAAAGACTGAGGTTCGGCGATTAACGACTCAAAAGGTGGTTTCCATATTGGGTTGAGGGAGGCAAACTAGACTTGAGATCATAATGATTGGAGTCCACGAGCACCGCTATCTATTTAGGATTAGCGGGCTGCAACAAAGGAATCCCATAATATCTATGTGAGACTAAAACAAGCTAAGATGAGTGCAGAGACCCGGTCGTGCAATAATCGCTCTTTCTTTGTGATGCACTTAGACGAGTGGCAGGGACAGGCACGTGGAGTACGTAGCCAGCGGAGTCTACCTTAAGCATAGATAATCATGATCGTCAACGGAAATGATATCCCCGCTCGCCTCTTATATAGCTGCAGGATATGTGCCCTTCGCAACAGAGCAAAAGCATGATAGGACAGGAAGAATTCATAGCTTTGCACTTTTGTAATTCAGTGACGATTGCAAAATTCCAAGTTTAAAGGCAGAGAGTTTTAGTGCGAACAGCAGTAGTAGGGTAAAGGCTGTGATGGAGTTCTTCTTCTAATCTTACTTGTGATTGGTAGATCTGTTCATTAAACGAGCGAATTGCGGCAACAGCGAATTGCGGCAAGAAAGTTGGGCTATCACGAGGAAACCAAAAAACTCGATAACGACCGACCGCGGATCCTTGTGCTAGGGATGGCTTTTTTCATTTCTCACCCCGCTCCATATATTAAGAGTTTGGTAGCCCTACAGCGTTAGTGTAATTGGTGTTTCCTGCAAGCTCAGGTTTTCATTTGTCCTGGTTGGTAATTGAGTCAAGGCTGGCAGTCATACAAAAAAATTATGCAGTTGCCATTGAGCCAATACAATTAGGTCTGAGATCTCATCTAGAATTTGAGGCCTCGACTAATGAAAACGGATGCATCTCCGGAAACGATGCGCAATTGGTGAAAATTTAAGCGATGAAATAGTATCGAAAGCCTTATACAGCATCTTTAGGAGAGAGGGCCTGGTCCCAGACGTTGGAAGAAGTGTGTCATTCGGCGTAGCTTACCATCGCACCAATCATCCAGATCATCGAGATCCCAGTTGTCAATGCGAAATAGCTGTGGGCGCTTTAGCGTGCAGAACCCTGCATGAGCCTAGGTCCCTAAAGAGACCCCACCTTGCCAGGCATGATTGTACTTCCTCCCGCGTTGCCAACTCAGACAATCGGTGATTTCAATGTATACGTGACCAATGAATCGACAGATTCTAGCAATAGAGACCTGGTTCCTAACGGAGGGGCCTTTGCAAGGCTCCTTGGCGCTAGGAGTCGGTTTAAGGAAAGGCTTAGAACTAGGTTTGGAGAACTTCGTTGCATTGTTTCGCGCATCTTGTCCGACGCTATTAAAAATTTCATTTGAACCTCGCGACGATCTCCTCTATGACCAGACCGCAACTCCAACCACTATTTATCAGCACTTCTCAACTCCACGATCTAACAATACGGGCGAGTATTCGCAGCCTGTTCAACCTTCCAGGGCAAATTAGAGGATTCGTGTTATTTTTTTTTCAGATCACTCTACATTAGAGCTTGGGCTTCGATAGCTTTGCTGTAGAAATTTAGCACAGGCAATAGTAAATCCTTTATACACTTGGTTGGCTGACTCACTTGTGGACTCGTCATTGGATTTCGTGTTGTTACTCTCATTCCATCTGTCTTCCCATTCTCTAAGCCACTGCGGTACAGGCTTTTGTTGTCGAGGACTATCATTATGGCAGAGCTTGTTCAAAGTATCCTTAACGCTATCACCTTGGGAATTTTGTTGCGACGTAAACATTGAATGTTTTGGCTCAATCATGGCTGAGGAAGGTGGGCCTCCGAAACAAGATCCGCTAAAAGTTTTATTAGCGATACATCTGAATGTTTTATTTTTGCACGCCCCGGTCTTTGGCGCAGAATACCGAGATGAGATTGGAAGACTGAACGAATTGAGTTTTCAAGTAATTCACGATCCTCAGTCAAAGACGAGTCACAAAAACTTGGTAATAACAATTGAAGCCAACCGAGCATTCAACATCAAGAAAATGAGATACACTAACGCCATATTGCTCAATTAAAGTCGAGATGATCTAAAGTGGTAGACGGAAAAATGAAAGGAAACACAAGAGTAGGATACAAGATGAGAGACTGTGCTGCCAGATCAATTCAGATTCAGAATAGCAAATGCGAGGACTCGGGGGCCCAGTCCTTTTTCTGGTGAATCACAAAGAAACAAGGCAACAATCTAGTGCTGCGTCGTGAGGTCAGATTTCCTCTATAGGAGGTATGGCGACTGATGGATGCTCATTTCTCATGGTCATATCGAGATAGCTAGTGGGATCATCGCTGTTGATTGGCAGGTTTGACCTGACATGGTG
The DNA here is from genome assembly GCA_035521555.1 of Lecanoromycetidae sp. Uapishka_2. Lineage (NCBI taxonomy): Eukaryota > Fungi > Ascomycota > Lecanoromycetes > Lecanoromycetidae sp. Uapishka_2. The sequence continues at coordinate 14,982 of JASZXT010000303.1, forward strand.
GCATGTGAGCGCCAAGAAAAAGCCCAACGATATAGTATCCAGGACTCTAGGATAACCAACAAGCATGCAACAGCCCGATTTCTGGGAGGTATGCACGTTCGGTCACGTTAGATTATTGGCAGATCTGCAGTGTATTTAGCGTAGGTATAATATTCGCAAGGACGTTATTGTCGCTGATTTAACAGTGACGGGTACTATTCCAAAGTAAGCACTAGTCCAGAAGAAGTCCTTAAGTTCTGGAATCTGGCCCCGGCGCCTCGGCGCCGCGGCGCCGAGGCAGGTTTCGCTCTTCGGCAGGCTTCTACTCTACTGTACTAGCCTTGTTCGTTCGTGTGTGAGAACTTGGGGCCTTGCATGATTGACATATCCACCCACGCCAATGTCTAGATATGCACGAGCCACGTAAAGCGCCAGGTAATGCGAATCTAACGAACGATAGCTCAGCCAGGACGCCTCCCTGCCTCGTAGTCTCTACAATGTCTGATGTGCTGTTCCTTGCTGTTTTAGGTGTGGTAAGACATCCGCGATATTTTCAGAGGAGAGTCGAATTATGAAAGCAGTCGCCTTGGGCTTGTGCAGCGTCAGATTTGATTGGAAATACTCTGTGAGGAACAGCTGGCCTTGATGCTCTCTAAGCTTGAATCACGAGGTCGTAAGCAGATGAAGACGATAAGTTCGGCACATGCGACCAAGAGGAAAGCTTTTTTCTATTGGCTTGAAGCGAATTAGGGACGAAACAAATGGCTGGTGGAGAAGACATGTTTATGCATTCTTGTAGATGCCGTTTTGGATCTGATTGAGCGGCTGTGGGATTTTGCTCATCTCTCTCATCGTCGTTGTCCATTCCCATGCGAATAAGGGGGAGACTACGGGGACAGATCAGTGAAGGCCGCGATCAAAGTCTGCGCACAAAGACTGGTAAGTGAAATAGCAAGGATGCGTGGGATAGTTATTGAAGCATTCGTTGCACATTTATCAATAGTCGTTGTACGGAAGAGCAGAGGAGCATTTAAATGTCTACATCTTTTCTTTCTTCTTAAAATCATGGACCCCTCAAAGATTCGCAATGCTACCCAATACTTGGTCATACTCAAGACAGGTAAAAGAGCCAGCAAGAGAAACATTGTGAGACACCACAATGCCAAAGCCTTCTTTAAGTCTACCGGATTGTCTTATGACACGTCTGCATCAGGCTGAATCTCTCGGAGCTAAGGCTTTGCTGAAGAGAATCAGCACGAAGAAGAATGGCATGAAAGTAGATCAATCATCATCTGACTTACAGGAAGGCTTGTGATTGTCGTTGCTCATGCTATCCCAACTCTTTTCCCATTCGCGGAGCCATTGCGACACAGGCCTCTGCTGTCGAGGACTATCGCAGTACTGAAGCTTGCTCAGAGTATTCCCATGCCTGTCGACTGGAGATGGAGACAATGCGGGTCCCGATGTTTGAGATGGATCGAATGAGGTCAGCTTGGGTTTGTCTTTAGGTAATGACCCCCTATGAGTCACGTCAGCGATATATATCTCGAAGTGACACATGGACAAGACGGCTGTGGGTACTAGGCATGGAGTGAAAAGCGTGATAGTACGAGCGACAGGTGAAAATTGACAATGTGCGACAAGATGGATAAGAAGTTTCTTTTGGGTTTTCATGGCAAACCCAGATGAAAAGCGGTCGAAGAGTGGACATGGAGGTCTCAAGCCTAGTGCTCTCAGACAAATGAAAACAAGGCACTGACGTCATGTTGATTAGTGTAGGCGATGCGTTCCAAATATGCAATCACGGGAAATGCAGAGAGAAAGTATGAAGAATTGAGAGGTATTCAAGTATGCTGCTTGCAATGTGTGGAAACCGCATCTTGAAAGAGAAGGCCTGGGACAACCCTCATATATCAAGGAAAGTAGAAGAGTAACAGGCAACGGTCCAATGCTGCTCCATGAGATCAACACGCTCTAGGAATAACACAAGGGATCAATGAAGGGTGAGCAATCCCTCTGTCGTCGGCAAGTAAGATTAGGGAGGCACCGTGTTGTAAATTAACGATCGCAAATATGTCAACGATCAAGGATAAGTCTGACCACGTCACAGAGACACAGCGTATTCAATCAATGTCAATAGGTAATATAACATGTCATAGCATTGTTGTACTCAATTTTCAATCCTCAACTCTTGAGTACCATTTGGCGTAAATTTCCAGTCATCTCACGTTAGTCAGGAGATCCATACTAGGACGCTCAAAAATACACCGTACTCATCCGCATCTATTGTACATTACTGACACTGCAACATGAGCATGCTAGACTGGCACACGTAACATTGTCAGTCGTAGAATAGTGGAGGCGCTTGTCTGACTCCGGGAATTCGTGTGTCTACAACAGTGCGAGTAAGCAGAAGCCGAAACGCTAGTAATGCTCTAGCGTAGTTGCAAAGGTTCGCCTTGAAGGTTCGCCTGCATCAGTGTGCTTGTCCTCTAGCAGCCTAAGTCGTGGTCCCCATAAATATTTTGGCAAAATTCACAGGGTGCTCATGTGGCTGCAAAGATTGAATTGGGCACTAAATAACGCCTTCCGTGTCTAGCGCATGTTCGGGCAAAGATGATGATTAGTCGGATGAATGCAATCTTCGATCTCACGGTCTGGAAGTCGTACAGTTACAAGCTACTTTGAACAGTACCATTCGAAGATTGCCACCTTCCAACCTCGACACCAGCGATCACAGCACCCACCGGCACCAATAAACGTACGTAACCTATTTACTGTATCTACCTATGCTAGAGCCTCTGCCAAGAATACTTAATAACACGACTTACGGCTCCTATCGGGCGAAAGTAAGCTCAGAGGTAAAGGAATTCGAATCGTTTTTATATTCCGTAGAGCGCGTGTACCTAAAGGTTTTGAAGACTTTCTTGTAATATTTCGAAATTGGTACCTCGCCGCAAGGGAGTACATGTGGCGCTACCTATCAAAATGATAATTGCGACTATTCGGAAGAATTAACAGTCCGATATTCGTTCAGCCTCATTTCTCGAGGCACATCCCTGCACACACATGTGAATGACCGAGCTGCAGGATGTGGCGCCATCCTATCGATCCTGTCATCAGCCTACCTTACAGCTTTCCGCTCAAAATCACGGAAGTAGGTACCTCGGGCGGGAGGCTCCAGACTTCCAGTAGCGTAGAATTATGCTTTGAGGTTGCGGTGCAGTCGAAGGATTTTAAGCACACGGAGACAGGAAGTGAACTTGGTGCTCCCTGCAAATCACAGCCGACCAATCATAACCTGAGTTGTCACCCTACCCAGGCCAACTCTGCTTGCATTAAGCAAGCCCCAAGGTAGGGTAGACAGGCTTCCGCCTGGAGAGCGCCATTTAAGACAACCACCACCACCATCGCTCTTTCGCATCCTCATCCTTCCCGCTTCCAGACACCCTGCGATCTGAATCTTCCAGGCACTAAAGTTGTACCTCCAACGTTCAATTTGCCGTATTTCAAGACCCTAACCCTGCACAATCAGTCTTACTTGCTCGGTTATTGTCGCTTCTTTTCCCTTATACCATGCGACTGTCTTTCAGCGAGCACGAAGTCAACTGTACACTTAGTGGATAACAATCACAGAACAAGTAAGGCAGTGAAAAGCGTTGACATGGCGCGCGCGCTCTGCATTGACCAGTCGGAGCTCCCATGAAACAGACCTGGGAGTAGGGTTTTAGAATGCAATCTAATGGGTCTCAGCACGACTCTATTGCCATTGTCCAATACACTTCACGAGGTAAATAAGAAATGTCGAACATTTACACATATCACAGTACAGAAAAATAACAAGCTGAAGCCAAATGGATTTTGATGCAAAGTATTTTCCTTTCTCTTCTGCTTTTCTAGCAGCAAATCTTACTTATTGTACACCAGAGCGCCGATGCTCTGACCAGTGATCCAGCCCGTAGGCGCCAAAAGCATATGCAATAGTGGTATTTGCGCCATCCTCGTAGACTCATGAGCAGCAAAGCAAGTGATAATAAGACAAAAAGGCAAGAATTGAATTTTCAGTGCACCTGTTGAGGCGGAGCCAAAGACGACGGTGCAGGCGTGATCTCCGGGACCTGACTTGGCGGCGCATGCTTCGCCTCCGGGTGCTCAACGACAACAGGATCCTGCGAGCTAGTCGCTGGATGTACTTCGACACCCTCTTCGTTTTCGAGCTGTGATCGACCATTATGCGAAAATCTGCTTGACCCTTCCTCGCTCCGTCGACCAATTGGGGACCATCCAGCTACACTACCAGCTATGATACCAGTAGCCGCCATAGCTGCAGCTGGACCAAACGCAGAATTAGATCTTGACCTCGGAGACCTTCGCATGGATTTCCGTGAGTCTGGGGTGCGAGGTGGTTGTTGAGAAGCGGTGTCGCTGCCGCCTTGTTCGCCCGTGGGTGTTTGAGGTGGCGAATTGTTTCGAGACGCACTTCTCGATCGTGGTAGTAGAGTTTCTATCGGATGTGAGAGTTTATATCTGAGTATGTTTAGGCGACCTCCTCGAAGCTTCTTCATGAAAGTCAATTGATCTCTGATATCTTCCAATGCTGGGTTCCATTCATATTGATGCTCTTCGTCCGAGACCAACACTTTCGGCGTTGCTTTTCGTCTTAACCAAGATGGAATCATCTTTCGAATCAAGTCGTCTGGGATAAGCCGAAGTATCATCGCCACAGGAAGGGAGAGAAGTCCAAGAATAAGGGAGTAACCCCATTGAGGACCATTGAGTCGGTGTGTAGAAAACGCTTCCCCACCGACAAAGACGATCAGAATTTGGCCCGCAACAATGATGAACTGTATGCCAATGAAGAAATAATTGTGTTGTATACCCTCGAAGATATTGAATTTATTGTCAAGTCGTCTGTTGTTGTACTGATTGAATATTTGCATCCAAACAAAGGTGTTAAAGACGAGCGTTTGCAACTGATGTTGTTCGCGGTCTGACTGATAGGAGAGTATGGTTTCTCCAGCAAAATTCAAAATCAGCGTGACGATCAATTGAAAAATGGATTGACCAACGATCATTTTCCACATCGTCAATGTTATCAGAGGTGAGGATTTGGGGACTGGCTTTCGATTCAAGATGCTTGGTGTTGGTGGATCAGTCGCTAGGGCAAGGGCGGCAAAGGTATCCATGATGAGATTGACCCAGAGTAGTTGAACTGCTGTCAATACCGAAGTTTCGGTTGTACTGGCGACGGCAGAAATGAATGTTAGGAGTACTGCGGTGATATTGACTGTGACTTGAAACTGGAAAGAATTAGCCACTGCTCTCGACATTAAATAAGGCTGGAATACCTGAAGGAACTTCTGAACCGAGTCATTGACGGCTCTGCCCCACATAATTGCTTTGACGATAGAGGCAAAATTGTCATCCATCAGTATGATTGCAGAAGCTTCCTTTGCCACTTCAGTGCCCGCGATCCCCATTGAGAACCCCACGTCAGCCAGCTTTAGCGCAGGAGCATCATTCGTGCCATCCCCAGTAACGGCAACGGTCTCTCCGAGCTCTTTCAGTCTCTTGACTAGAAGAGACTTGTCGCCAGGACTTGATCGAGCAAGCACCTGAAGTTTCGGAATAATCTCGTACATCTCCCGCTTGCTTAATTTATTAAAAACGGGACCTTCCATGACTACTCCTCGTTCAGTATAAATTCCACATTCTGCTGCGATGGCTTTCGCAGTTAAAAGGTTGTCTCCTGTGACCATCCGCACATATACACCAGCATTCTGACAAGCAAGCACAGCATCTGCCACACCGTCACGAAGTGGATCTTGAATACCAACCATGCCGAGAAACACCATGTCCTTGAAGACTTTGTCGAAGACAGCCTGTTGATGATCATCCTCTTGTGTCGGTACTCCACGTGGTGGCCACTGCTCGAAATCTCTAAATAAAAGCCCAATTGTCCGTAGCGAACGTGAAGCGTAAGAGTAGATCACTTGTTCAAGACTTTCCATGTCTCTGTTGGTCAAGTTAGTCTCCGAAATCTCCTCCCCAGGATCATCAATGACTCTAGTGCACCTCGCCAGCAGTATCTCTGATGCCCCTTTGACTAGCATTCGGTATTTCTTTTCATCAAGCTTAATCACTGCAGCCATACATTTTCTGCCGGAATCGAAGGGAACAAATTGGATCACATTAGCGTTCGCTCTTTCTTCGCTAACGGATGTCATGCCCAGATACTCTCGGGAGAAGTCGAGCAGAGCTGTTTCGGTCTTGGATCCAATAAAAGTAGTCTGACCTCCTTCTTCTTCACCTTCAAAAGCTGTCGAGTTGACGGCAATCGATTGCTTCAACAATTCTTTTACATCATCAGCAATAGATCCGACAAATTCTCTGACTGAAATATCTTGAGGAACCTGTTTGGCAGCCACTGACTTTCCTTTCGTTGGGGAGTCCGGAGAAGTGGAAGTGGAAGCTTCAGGGCTGGTCTTGTCTCCAAAGCGAGCTCGAGTGCCTAAGATACCAGCAACTGTAGTCATCTTATTCTGTGTGAGAGTGCCCGTCTTATCAGAGCATATGGTCGTAGCGTTCCCCATTGTTTCACACGCTTGCAAGCGTCGTACGAGGTTGTTGTCCTTGAGCATCCTGGTAGTTGCGAAGGCAAGAGCTAATGTAACGGCAAGTGGTAGACCCTCAGGGACTGCAACGACCACAATAGTGATAGCGACGATGAGGACTTGAAGAAAGCGCTGCCCTTTCGCGCTGGCAGAGTCGAGTGTGTCTAATTCGACCAAAAACCTAATGAACGTCGCTACGAAAAGCAAGAGACCAGCAGCGAGGCCTAGTTTTGCGATATATTCCGCGAGACCGTTGAGCTTCATCTGCAACGGCGTGGTTTGAGAGTCATCGTGAAGAGCCGCCATGATTTTGCCGTAGCTAGAATTCACCCCCACTGCAGTGACGAGGAATGTACCAATGCCTTCGGATACTCTGCCCCCAGATACAATGAAGGGGTCTGATTTCGAAAGGCTCTGGTGTGATTCGATAGCGATGTAGGCATCGTCTCCCGGAGTCTTTCTGATCAGGTCAGACTCGCCTGTAGCTGAAGACTCGTCGCATTTGACATTGTGCCCAGAAATGAAAATGCCGTCTACGGGGATCATATCTCCAGGCTCAAGGTGCATGACGTCTCCAACTAGAATATCGTATACTGATATCTCTCGGGATTTACCTGACCGTATGACCTTAACGTCCCTGTCCTCCTTTTTCTTGTTGAGTTTGACAAATTGCCGTTCTTTCTGCCAGTCGTTTCCTGCTCCTACAACGACCACAATGAAAATAGCCACCATTATAGCGACGCCTTCGACCCACTGAACAGGTGCTTCGCCGCCTGGCGGCGTGGTCACGGCCTGATAGATACCCAACGCTAGAGATATGACGGCGGCAACAGACAGTAGAATCAAGACCTTGTCCTTGAAGGCCATCCAGGCGAGCTGAAATATGGTTTTGGCTTTCTTTTCTGGAAGACGGTTGAGATTATAGGTGTGTTTGCGATCAATGAAGGAGTCTTCTGAAAGCCTTCTTGTCCCCACCGTGGTTGCCCTTCTCAAGAGTCGAGGTTCCTCATCTCCAGGGTTCTTGTGCTCTGAACCAGCTGCTATTGCCTGGTCAAATGAAATGGCGCCGTCAAGGCGCGCTTCATCGAGAGAAAGCCCCGCCAGTCTGTCAGTACGAAGCCCCTTTTCAAGACCCCTCAAGCCTCCCAATGCGTAGAATGCAGCAAAGCTTTTCGGATTCAACATCTTACCCAATTGGCCTGGGCTGAAAGCAAATTTATTGTCTTCGACATGGTAATCAGCTTCTGTCCCAGGGTCTGGTTTCAAGGCGTCCCTGTCATTTATTATATTATCATTACTAACGGCCGTGCTTGTCCTGTCCTCCGCCGTCGAGGCTAAAGAAGGCACGGAAGTTTCACCGCTATACGTTGTTGGAGAATGACCAGGCTCATCTGAATCAACAGAGTTGCCCCTGGATCGATTTGTGGGCACAGAAAGGAAATTGTCGGGCCTTAAATCTGAGCGTTTAGGCTTGGGCGACGAGATATTGTGGGGGGAAGTTGGTCTATTACTATCGAAGGAATGTGCAGCTCGAAGATCCGTCCGTGGAGACTCGCTCAGCAGGGGGGCAGGCTCTCTGTCGCGTTCCTCGGTCTGTTCACCCTGTAATCACATGGAGCTGTTAGTAAGCTTTACTACAAGTAAAAGTCCAATGGAGCCGCCCAAGGAAAGACTGACAGTAGAAGTATTGATTGTGATGGTAGGCGCTCGTGGCCGGCGTGCAGCATGCGACGGGTGCGGTGACGTCTGGCCATCGTCTAGTTCGTCCGTCATGATATGCTTGTATGGTGTTCCTTGCAATGTAGAGCCCGAGCACCGTGTTCCACACCCATGTATATATCAAGCAAAGGTTCGGTGGACTATTGGTATGAAATTGCGCAATATTGATGCAAGGAATTGATGGTCCAATCTGAAAGCTGATAAAGAGCAGGGGCGGCGAAATGTCTTGAAGCTCAACGGATGATTCAATGCTCCCTGAGGCAGATGCTGTTAGCAACCGCATAGTAGTTCCGTCAAATCGGTCAAGCAAAGGAGGAAGGTGTGACCATGGTACATTACCAGAGATGCCTCTTGCTTCTTTCAATATTCGCCACTGCTTGGCCGCCTTAAATGATCGAGACGATCTCTGGATCCTCCTCCCGGTGTTACCCCCTCCCAATCTTCTCCGCAGGGAAAGGAGACCTGTAGTGCGAGCAATCTTCCATAGGCGTTGTTTGCTCGCAACCAGGGTGCCATAGATGTAGAGAATGTCAACAACCGTGCATGGTGTAGTTTGTGAAATTGAATCTTCGGTAAAGTAGACAAGATCTGAAGCCTTCCTCTTTCCTCACTGGCCCACGATTAGTATACACTACTCTTGAGCTAATCCTTGTCGACACAGCAAAGGAGAGGTCGCTGGCCTGATGCACTAGCGCCGTTGCACAGCCCCCTTCTCAACGCTAAAAGCGCGGCAACAGAATCTGCCCTCTTGTCATCGCATAAAGAGAGCATTGTCACCCGAATGGGCCCTGCCAATCGTTGCGGCGCTGTTTTGTTACTGCGCTATAAAATGAACTGGAGAAGGGTCTTATGGATTTCATATCTACAGCCTTGCTGAAGTCGCATTTCTATCTACGCGGGCCGCCTTGGCATCCTTCAGCTTGAACCATGCGGCAAACATACTAGGGCCAAATTTATGGCGGCCAGACTCGGGAGCACATGATTGACCTTACTCTTCAACGGATACCGCAGTGCATATGCACTCGTCGATATCACAATTCGATTGGAATCCTTTTTCATTGTGCTTCTCGCCTGCATAGGATTGGTCACGAACAGGGTCTAAGCGCCAGCTTCACCCACCCGAAACGTGCAAGATCAACAAAAAATTACTTCATAAGAAGGCTGTGCTATTATGGTGGCCATCTTGTTCTTTACATGATTGCATTGTGCTTGAATGCCCTGCCGCCGGCATTTTGCTAGTCACATTGAAACATGGTTGTCGACAAGAATCAGTAATCCCCTACTTCTAGAAGGACGGAGCTCTCACAGTCCAGATGTCTAGACTTTCTCCATTCCTCTTCTTCTTGCTCTTCCCACCTTTGGCTCCCCGATCATCCGCCTGGATGATGGTCTCACTCAAGAGTGCGAACGAATCCACAAGTTCAGGCATTCTGCCAGCTGCTACGAAACATGCGGCAAGGTCCAAATCGTCGGTAGCAATTAGAGCTGCCATGTCCATACTTTTGAGCAGCAGGTCTCGACTGATATAGCGCGAGCTGAAGTCCAAGACTGTGTTGTAAGCAAGGATAATTTCCGGCAGACAAGCGGTTCTTATCTGCTTGAATTCTTCCGCTTCATCATCTGCCATCCACATAAGTTCAGGTCATACTAAGCAGATTACACAAGATTCTTACCGTCTACAGGGTTCTGCAGCCAATTATGAAGCAATGGATGTATTGTCGCCTCAACCCTATAATATGCCTTCTGAAAAGATTCCTTCCAAACTTTGCCGTCTTGACGCAGATTGGTGTATCTATTTAAACAAGACTATTAGAAATCGCATCGTCAACGAACAATTGTCATTGAACTTACTTCTTGGCTTCGTCTAATAACTCCTTCCATTCTTCTAAAGCATCAAGGGCTGTGAATAGATTCTCCAAGTCCCTGAAAGTGGCTGCTTGCTCTAAGAGGACAACACGCCCGCTAGCGAATCTGCTTGCTGCGGAGCTGTGTCGCCGCTGCCGACTTCTTGTTTTGTGTGATGCTTTTGCGCTTGTCGATCTCTTTACTCGTGACTCATCTTCACTATCATCTGGGCTCTTGCTGATGTCGGCACAGCGCCCTAAGATTTTTGCCGTTTTATTCAGCGATATAGCGGAAAATGTGACAGTCTGCGACATAACCCTCGCTGCTGCTAACCCGTGAGTACCTATCAGAAACTCATGTCAGACGCAACGGCTGAACAATCCCATGTTAGCTGACTTACGAAGCAGGTGTTTATAAACCACGGTTCCTACAGCCATGGTGTGGGCCCACTGGCCTTCGAGCAGCAGGTACCACTCAAATCCATGTATGAGATCTGCATGGTCGTCGGTGATTGTATTACCAATGAACTCAGTCCGAATCGAGCGAAGCTTAGTAGGGTCATTGTCTGACTTCTCGAGTATCTCGATGGCAGGGAATTTCTTGACACTTGTATCTACCGCCGCATCGAGGATGATCATCTGCAGCTGCGCGCTGAGAACACCAGGGACATCAATGCCGAACTTCTTCATCAACGCTATCGCTGTTTGGCGCTCCCCTCGGTCTTGAATGAAAGGGAGCTGGCGGCCAAGGCAAGACACCGATCTCTCGGGGGATAAACGAGAAGCATACAGCGGGAGTAAATTCTGTTTACCAGCCTTGCTCAAGTAATCCACATAGGCAACAATGATGTTTTCCGTAGCTTGACCGCGATCGCCTCTACCCACTTCGAGACCCAGATCTTGAAAGATGAGGATCATGTGCGTGATGATGCGCAAAAGATCATGATCTTCCAGCCCAATTGGTGCAGTGACACATCGTTCGAGGACATGCCCATCCACCGGCGCGAGGATTTTAGAAGGCCCACTAGCGTTGGCAGACTGGGCGAGCTTAATGCCATGTGTGAAGACAAACTCGTCGAACGTCTTAGCAATGAGACTACCTTGCAGCATCTTGAAAGGTTCTCTTGCTTCTTCCTTTGTTGACTCCAAATGCGACATTTTCTCCACAATTTGATTGCCCGACTGCGTACGTTGGCCTCCAAATACAGTGAAACTGAAAGGACTATTTTTATCTGCTAAAGTACTTGGGACCCGATCCGGCAAATTTCTCCTTACATGCTCTTCGAACGAATGCAATAAGTAAGAATTATAATGGGCGAACAAGAAGTCGTCCCAATTGGTGCTGACCTTTAGGACACTGGGAAGATAGCCACTGAGGTACCCATATACCGCATTCTCATAGTCGTCAATACCACCATCCTTGGCCGCCAGAGCGCACGTCTTTCTCCATAAGCTTCGTGATTGCCAGTTTGAATCTGCTGTACCGGAACGCAAGTATCGAAGATCACCACGCATGGCAGTTGCCCTCCATCCCTCCACTCGTTCTTGGCACCATTCCCGGACATAGTCCCAATCCCTCCCCCTTCTTACCATCTCCCAGCAAGCGAGCCACATGGCACGCTCGAAGTAATGATCCTGCTTTTCCAGACTTCGAGCCTGACGCGTGATTGCATCAGGATCCAGCTGCGTGACCAAGACCTTGGTTTTCTCCGAATTGAGTAGCGAAGTATCTAGGCCTGGGTCATTTGGTTCAAGTGCTTTTGACCATGAACGTAGTCGTTTTTGGCCTTTGATTGCTTCTTTGGAGTACAACCAGCTGTGTGCTAAAAGTCCAGAGCCTCTGTCTGCACCTGACTCCAATTCCGCAACTACTTGTTCAATGTCATGTCCCGGTCTGTCTGCACACTTTTGCAACCAGCGTAGGACCGTATGCCGCTCCCAAGCTAGGTCATTGGATGCTAAGAAATTGTCCCATACATCTCTTTCCGACGAGTAGCGATGGACCTCAGTATCTCTGCTAGGCCTTGCCAAGTCAAGGGTAATTTCCGAATTGGAGCCAGCGCTCTCTGAAACCGGGTACTCAACCTGGAGCATTCGACCTAAGAGATCCCACGTTTGTTCCTCCTGTTCCCAATGTTTGAGATCCTCGACCGTGGTCAAGGTACCATCGTCTCGATCGTCTTCTCCGGCATTTGGTCCGGGCGTTGACTTACGGCTAGAGCTCCGAAGTCTTCGCCGAGTGTTCCTGGACAGCTGCTTCGACCTCTCAGGCGCATGCGCTCCTTCTAGACGGCGAATAGTATTGCTTGCGATCTTCTTATAGGCATTGACGAGGGGAAGCACATGTCGGCAATCCTTCTCTATCTTTCGTTTCCGTTCATTGCTCAAACGATCAAGGCTCGTAGCGAATTCTTCTACCTGCTTTCCCACTCGTTCTGCAGTCGCCTGTAAAGGATGGAGGGCTCGATGGACGTCCCCAATCGTAGGAAAGGTCGGCGACTGAGGAGCGGATGGTATATTATCACGATCCGACTCGTCATGTATGCTATCATCTGAGTATCCATCCTCGATGTTGTCACCAGACGCCTCCGAATGGTGGAGGCTGTTCCAGCTCTCCTCACCGCGGATTTGTCTTGGAGGCATATTGCCTACAGCTCCTACGTATCAGGATGAACCAACCATGAGTACAAACATGAAAGTTGTCATGACGGCTCTATTAGGTTCTCTACCAGGGTTCAATGCAGGCTATTTGACGACATAAACTGCGCAAGTATTGAGTGTTTAATTTCGCCCGTTCCTGAAGACGCGCCTATAGGCGCCTAGTCTTAGCGCGCTTAAATCTTTCTACATAATCAGTGGGAATCGTAGACGGCTTTGGTTCTTTATACAATGTCTTATACAGGCAATCATTAGAGTCTCGGAACAGACCTCCAACAGGAGTAACCATCGGTGTTTGTTCAGGTCCCTTGAGGACCTCTATGCGTGCTCACGATCGTCTAAGAGGAAATTTGACAATCGCTCTACAACAGCCTGATTCTTTCGCGGAAACGAAGGTTTTGACACTAAAGCGATATTTACAAATGTTGACATGCTTGAGGGTCTATATGTACACTTTACAGTCACGCAGGAAGTATTCTTCGTGACTGCTGCCCCCTTGGATCATATGCCTTGGCTCCGTTGCTTCATCTTCAACTTCAGCAGACTCGCTTTAGGACACGACACAGTATTTGCATCATCACCTTCTTTCTCATAGAAGAGGTTGCAGCACTTATATAGTTCATCGATCTGGCTCTGGCATTTTTCCTCTTTGAACGAATTCTTTTGAATGCAGTCTGGCATAGCGTCAATATCGGCGTTCACTTCGACCACAGCCTTCATGTTTGGGTCACTTCAGCTTACCTTGTATCGCACACTATATTGGCATTAGTAGACAGATAACTAGGAGAATTCTAATGGACTCACAGCTTGGGGGTGGCATGGAGGATCAGTCTTGAGGCTATCTTCTATTCGCTGGACTCTCATATCAGCAAACTCAGAATTAGTGACCGGTAAATGGGCTTACCATCTTGCTCTTGCTGGCCTACGTAGTGAATGATTCAGAAGTAATATAGTGATCTATGTTTTCACTCAAGATTCTTTGTTGTGACAAATGAGATACCGTAACAGTGTGTGTGAAGCAAGCACCTCGCAGTCCTTCCGCGCTAGGAGTTCTAGAAGCCTCTCTCTGATTGGTTGAGTCTGCATTATCTCATCCACCTCATATTCACTTCACCAGGCATAAATACCCTTGCCCCGTCCCTCTCACGACTCTCAACAATACAACTCTTTTTTCACTGATTCATATCGTGAACCTTCAACCTCAAACTTTGCCCTAATCAGCTCTGTCCAAAGGTAAGTTGCCTGAATCCAAAGCGACGCACTGCCTTTATTCTCAGTATTGGCAGAGTAAATGCTTACTTGCGCAACGCAGAGCACTGACACCGAACACCTCCGCAAAGCGCGTTTTTAGATACCTCAAAATCATAGACCCTCTCAGTCAAATTTCGCCTTTACATCAACCACAATGTCCGACCGCGATCAGTCCCCTGGTGCAGGAGGCAACCCAGAGGACCAGCCCAAGAGCGAGCATCTAAACATCAAAGTCACAGATAACAACAATGAGGTCTTTTTCAAGATCAAGCGTACCACAGCACTTTCCAAGCTCATGAACGCCTTCTGCGAGCGTCAGGGCAAGACTCCTCAGTCTGTGCGCTTTCTCTTTGACGGTGCGAGAGTCAATCCTAGTGACAGTCCTGACTCAGTGAGTACATCTTATCACCTAGGATCTACAGCCTTCGAGCCATCCTCCTACACTTGCATAAGCTGACATATCGTCCTCACAGCTCGAGATGGCCGATGGGGATACCTTGGAGGTGCATCAGGAGCAGATCGGTGGAGCTTGAGAACCACTCCTACAATTCCACCACAGTGCGACACAGAAGTGCAGGACGCGAATACGGGTGTTATGGCTGTGTGTTGTTTCCTCTTGAGCCACATGCATGCAGCATACTACGAGCAATGGTTCCATGGTCAAATTTCAAATTCAGCGGGCGCTCAGGGTGCAGATATCGTCTTTAGGAAGGAATGGTGGCTGAAATCATTTCACACATGAAAGCAATCTCATCAGATGTGCAAAATATCAGGTTTCTATGTTCATGCTCGTGTTTCATCCTTCTCCAGGAACTGACAGAACCCGATGATATGTACCGCCCAGCGCAATGCAACATATTCAACAAGAGAAGTCCGGGCCACCATAAGCATTCACATCGTGTATCATGCCACCACAGCCTCCTCAAAACACCTTACTCGTCCCAAACAGCCTTCCTTGCCTTCTCCCGCTCCCTCTCCTCCCTCTTCGCATCCTCCTTTACCTTGTCCCTCCTCTGCCTCTCATTTTCCCGCACCGCCCTCTCATACGCCTTTCCCTCCTCCGTCTTCTTTGGTGTCTTCACTCCCAGCGCCCCAGCAATCATTCTTCCAGCAGCCGCACTCGACTTCTCTGGTCTTTTGTCCAAAGCTGCAGAAGATCTGGGTATGGCGTTTGAGGTAGTGGAGTATGGATGGGTCTCGGGATTGCCAAAGGAGGACCAGTCTGTGCTTTTGTGCCGGCCGTGGCGGGAGGTGGGGGATATGG
>JASZXT010000304.1:0-30283 GCA_035521555.1 Lecanoromycetidae sp. Uapishka_2
GGCCCCCCCTCCTCTTCATCAGCATGCACAGCCGCCGCCTCTCTCAACCGCCTCCTCCTTCTCCTCCCTCCTGCCCCCTGCGCTCCAGCCTCCTCGTTCGCAATCATGTAATCCGCCCACTTTCTTTCCAATCTGGCCGCCGCTTTGGCATCACCCCTCAAGACGCGCTTCAGATGCTCATTGACCGTGTCTTGATAGCCGTAGAAGCACTTGAGTGAGATGACGGTGCTGCGACTGCCTTCGGCGTTGCGAGATAGGATCTCTCGGATGCCTGTCCACGTCACCATTTGGCAGTCGTAGACTACGAGGTGGAGGCCGACTGCTGGGGTGGAAGTGGCAGAGGCAGGGACAGGGGTAGTGTGGTTGCGAGCGCGGACTTGGGCAGCGGCTTCGGTGAGGACGAGGTCGGAGACTCGCGTGTTATCCATGAAGCCGGTACGGAGGCTGTGGCAGGACTTGATAATGGGGAGCATACCAGTGTCGCCGAGGTTCTCGCAGAAGCTGATGTTTAAGTGTTGGAGGGTAGGCGCGGAGGGCGCTTTGGCCAGATTTTGGAGGGAGAAGTTGGTAAGGTTGGAGAGCTCTTCTATATCAAGGTGGGTAAGAAGCGGTGTGGACTCAAAGATGCCTGTCAAAGCATCATCTGTCAATTGGTCGCAGTGAGAAAGCTGAAGGCCAGAAAGCTTGGGAACGTTGCGGGCGAGTCGACGCACACCCTTGTCTGTAAGGGCGGCACATCGGGAGAGATCGAGATGGCGAAAATTGCGTGGTGGGACGACGGCGAGATCTGTGATGGGATTGATTTCCGGGTCGATGCCTTCGATCAAGACCTGGAGGCTTTCGTCATCAAGGTCGACGCAATGAGAGAGGACCAGCCTTTCGAGGGTGTTGCGGTTGAAAAGTTCGAGGAGGAAGGGCTTGTCATCAAAGCCTTTGATCTCGCCGGCTCGAAGGTCCTTAAGTACTGGGCACAACTGTACGATCCTGAGTAGACCCCTAGTATTAACGTTGTGACACCAGGAAATGTTGAGATGCTCTAGGAAGTGGCATTTGTCTCCAATGATTCTGAGAGCCGAATTATTCAGTCCCTTCATACCCGAGAAATTGATGTGAACGAGCCTTGGATTTCGCAGGAGAAAGTAATGCACAGAGGTCCGATCGATGCGGCAGCCCTCGAGGGAAAAGTACTCGAGATTCCTACACGCGTCTGTGATATTTTGACCATCCTGACCCCAGCTCTCTGGCATTTGCGCACATCCCCTAAGGTTCAGATCTCTTACAAAAGGTCCAGCTTTAGTCATTATTTTGGTCAAGGCCGCTGCTGGTATCGACTGATAGAACTCCTCTGTGTCCAGATTTTTCCACAATTGTCCGTCAAAACACATCTTGTGCCATGATTTCGAGACGGCTGAACATCTGACAATTTCTTTAGGTCTTAAAAATTGAAGTATACTCATCGCAATCTCTTGTGGCACTTCTCCCCAAAAGTCAAAATTGTTCCTTTTGCCAATGTCCTTTGCAAAGCTTAGGGGCTTTGTAAAGTAATCTTCCAGTACATCTCCCATCCCCGATATGGCTGCCGACACTGCCTCTTTAGAGCCTGGCCGTATATCTGCAGGCAATGGGACACTCTTTGGTGCTGGAGAAGCATGGCCAGCAAGCTCTCTGTCAAGGGATACAATCCGAGCACTTGGGTCGAAATGCTGGGATTCGGGACCAGGAGTACTCGCCACGGAAGTTGGAGCAGTAGAGAATCCAGCTGATGATTGTGTCGACGAGTACGAATTCCCGTACGAATGACCGTGCCTGATCGAACTCGACGAAGCTAACGACACGCAAGACATTGACCCTTTGCCAGTACCAGTATACCCAGATGAAGGGGCTCGACTGGCTTTGGCTAGGGATGGGGATGATGACATCCTTTGTAGACTTTGTAATAGTCGCCTGCGACCTTTGAGCTTGGGAGGCTGTTCATATGGCAAGGGGCCGCCTTGTTGGCTGGTTGGGGGGGTCAGTGCCCCAGGCGATTCGGTCATGTCGTTCCAAATCACCTGAGACATTTTGTAGCGATACGATAATGATATAGGAATTTGAAGGTGATTGTTTCAATCGAAGCGATCGGTCCGATGGTGGCTCCTTGCATCCGTGTATCCCTTTTGAGTGGAGCTCTCAAGTGTTGAGTGAGTCCATAGGGGGCCGATTGATCTTTGAGTTGTTTTGTCAAGTTTGCGATGCTACTTGAGGGTTACACTTTGCGTCAAGCAGACTGACCGCTGTCACTCTTAGTCGTTGCTGACAGGTGAATCCTGCGGACGAAGTGGGGGTCAGCCTCGCATGAAAGCTGGAGGTTTGGCATACAAGGCATGCGGACAGATCAAAATAAGCCGAGCCATTGCAACAAAACCAACAAGAAGCAAGTGACCTTACAAGCAAATGATGGATGATAGACAGGTACGAGGAAGCTGGCTGTTGAGCAGCAGTTCTATGTACCTCTCTTTGCGGGCTTATCGTCAATCGCTTATCGATTGCGGGCAGCTGATCCCTGTTAAATGTCGATGATGGGCAAGGATGACCAGGAGGACACACGACACACTTATTCGACTGAATGGCAGCTCTAATCGTTGGGAGAGGCGTGCAATGTAAGGACAGGAGGTACAGTGTCAGGAGTCGCAGTGAGGTGAGGAGGTGGGCAAATGCAGCTGGATTTGGAGTCCGGGTCGAATGGCCGAGCTGCAATTGAATTGGGTTTAGCCCTTGCCAAGAAGTGCTGCACGGTGTCGGTTCGTCGGTTCTAGAGCACATGCACCATCTCACCACACACCTCAACCCCGCCGACGACCCCACTAAGATAATAAGATAGGCGAATACACTTTCTACTCAGGTCTTCAAGACTTTGAGAGTACTTGTAGAGGACTCTTAGATGGTACAATTGGATTCTTCTTCCCTATTGTGTTTGCAGTGGCCGCTCTTGGGGTTCGAGAGGTGTTGCGATGCCAAGTTGTGCAAGCCTGCCAGAATAACGTAATTGGGCTGTCCTGTCCGTGAAGAGGGGAAATATCTTCTGCTAAGGATAAGTAACACGAATGTGAGGGGTACAACAACTGCCAGTACTAATGCGAGTTACGCGAGCGCCCGCTTGTCCCTAATCCAGTAGCCTTCTCGAAAGGGTCCATTGAGGCATTTCCTGACAGCGGGTAAATCAAGACTTGATTCTCGTGTCCCCCTTTTCGCACGTATGCTGCTGTGCTAGATAGCCTCGCTTAACAGGACAACTGTCAACCGTCTGTAGATGGAGCAAAGTAGGCATCAGGCCGCCAAATAAACCGCGCAGGGGCGATTTTGTCGATCAATTACCCGTAGAGGTAGTCAGAGGAGTGGAGCTGCTAGCTGTTCGAGCCACTGCCATGTGGGGAAGACCCTCCTCCCAACTCTAAACGTCCGTCCCTTGTTCCCAGCCTGGCGGGTCCACGCGTTGGATAGTCGCATGTACCTCCAAGTCATTCATTCGCTAGTATCCGCTACCACGAGATCCCTGGTCCTTGCCCCAATTATGTATTTCCTTGGTTGTGGGACCCCTGAGTAGGAGTAATATCCAAAACATTATCCGATACGGCAGGACCCACGACTCAACAATGATCCGAGGTTACAATCATATGTACGGGGTATATTAGATTTATACATTTCCATAGCCGATGTTCTCTCTGTTGTCATCGACTAATCGTCCATATCTGTTTATCACGTCAGTGTCAGGTCCATGAAGCCGAGAGAAGAAACTCACTCTATCAACAACCGAAAGAACCAGACTTCAAAGTCTTCGTTCCGTAACACCTTTCCGGCCCAATCTCGGCCTTGTTTCGCCAGCTTGGGCGCCTGTACTTGCCCATCCGGCTCATTATTGAAATATCGTACACTCTCCACATATTCGTCTCCTTTCAAGCTCAAAGGAATATAATGCACCCATGGCCGTAGCCACTCTTCGTGCCATTCCCTGAACACTGCCATCTTATACACCAAGCTCATGCTTTTCAAGAAGGCGTAGAATCGTCCACTGAACGCGTTACCGTCAATATCGAGCAAGTACTTGTACTGCCATGCACCGTTCTGCTTGTCCGGTTTGACCACGTCGAAGAACTCGCGTTGGGCGTCGCAGTCCCCAGGGTCGCATTGTCCGATGTGTGCGAATTTAACATCCATCAGATCTTTGTAATCTGTCCTCGAGGCTTCTTCAACTTTCCACTCGGCTTTATCTGCCGTAGTGCTAACGTTTTTCATAACCTTCGTATTATCCAAAGCATTGATCTTTTCAACAAACAATTGTCTGTGCTGGCGTCTCCATCCACCATCTCTGGAAAAGCCCCCAGTCGTAGACCCACGCCAATAGAGCTTGTTCTTCTTTTTATCCCAGCTGTAGTCGTCTTTCTCATCGTAGGCCACCTTATTCGACCAATACCAAGGTGAAGGGTAGAGGATGTCCTGGTAGCTGCTAATCTTGCTCTGGGAGAATATGGGAAACAGATCGTGAACAATGTTGAAAGCATTGGGGCGATTGAAGAAACCATGCCGTTCTTTGAGCGAGGGTGATAAGCATATATCCGAAAAGGCGGTCTTGTTGAAGAGGAAACCCAACTCGGAGAACGCGAATAAGCTCCCATTGTCATGGATGCTTTCATCCAGTACCCGAGCGGGACTTTCTGGAGCGCAAGACATTCTTGAATTTGTCCACGTCGGTTGATGCGCGAACTGGTTAAATCTCGTGAATTTGACTTCGTTCGGCCTTGTCCCATCATCCACATCAGCAGGGCGCGGAGACCAAGCATTCTTTGGCGCAGTGTTCTGAAAAGCTGCTGGCATCGCGTCGTCAGTTGCTAAGGCTACTAGCCTGCTCAAGTCGTCGTTAGGTACCACCACCCGCGGCTCATCGTGTATATTAAAAGGTAGATCCATGTCCGGCAAGTATTTGACAAAATCTTTGACCATGCCCACTGTTGACTTTTGCTGCCATTCAGAGCCACCTGCCGCACTAATGACCGCACCGTCCCGTATTATCACCCCCAGCAATGCATTGTCGAACCCTAACGCCTCCCTGGCTCTTCCCCGTATCACTGGTGGTTTCAGAGCCCAGAAAGGAAGCAGTGAGTGGTAGATGGTGTCATACTCGTCGATCAGCTCGACCCCCTTTCCAATCGCAAATTCGTACCATTTGTCGAAGTTTGGAGGTGGGGGAATCTTATACCTTCGCCTGTACTCCTCGACAGCTTTCGCCAGACTTCCTGATTGTCTAGCCTTGACAGCCTCGAATTCTTGCTCCGCCTTGGTGATAAGCTGATAGATGGGGTGCGAGGATTCGGTGGAGGGAACAAGAATCTTAGTGAGTTCTGGCGGAGTCACATCAATGGGTTTTGAGGGTCCGAGGGGGCTCCGGTCTCGTAGAAGAAATAATGTTAGACCGATGAAGAGGCAAAGTCCAAGCAGAGTGCTTATTTGCGTCCTACGCATGATCCTTTTGAAGTTCGAGCCCACATATGCGCCGACAGATGAGCGTCGTCTCATCGAATGTGCATTGGTAGGGTTTGATGCTGAAGGTCGTGCCTGTCCTGCGGGGCCTGCTGTAGGTGTAGGGGTGCTACTATGCTTCGCTCAATCAACGCCTTCGTATCAACACTAATCAAAGCGTCAAAGCCCTGGTAGTCCTGAATTACTCGTAAGATCATCTTTATTGAAAGACAAGAATTTATGGGCGCGAATTCCATTTCAGGAAATCGGGAACCCCTGCTCGATCTTTCAGCGCTAGAGGTTTGTTGTGTACGCGCAGGAGTATAGGATATACGCGGACCGCTGGAGCCACTTTGGGTCTTTCAACATTGCCTTGCAGCAATCGGTATTTCGATTTTTGTACAGTCAAGACTGCTGTAAAAACAACAGGCTAGCCTCTTGTCCAGATTGTCATCACTCATTTCACAAATTGTAACCCATATTGTCCTCAGTGTCGGGTCCAATACACTCCTGCCCCTTTATCTACGCAAGGCTCTCCGACTAAAAGTCATATGTTTGCAATCAGAAAAAGGAAATGCTATTCCATTGCGCCAAATAGTCCATTGGATTGCATGGGTTGATCAAGACCAACAGTAGAACAAAGTGCACTCTGGGCACCTGCATAACCGTACATTCTCCATCATTTGCCATGCGGGTGATTGACACCCTCGATCCCTCTCAAATTCTACAGGCGTTCTTTCTTCTGTTAGCAGCTACAGTGAAAAACCCCTCTCTTGTCTTTCTTTAGATCTCATAGCTAATGGTGTGAGCAGCTGTTGTTTATCAACAATATTTCTTCCTTTAGGTCTAGATTCATTGCTTATGGTCCAAGAGCAATACCAACCTCGAGATCCGAGCAAAATGAACCCCCAAAAACTAGTACTGAGCCGGATACGCCTACATTGAGAGCTTTTCTATGGATTCTCGACAGCGTCGCTGCTCTGCAGATGCCCCACGGCTACTTTCTGCATTTTTATATCGTTTCCATAGCTTCGTTGGGATTCTGGATGACCCAGCTACTTATCAAGGGAATGGCTTTTCGTTGGATTTGCAGTTTTGGGGAGCCTGACCGTCTAGGCAAGGCCGTGACCGCCAATCAGATTGCATTGACATCGTCTCTGTTGATGCTTCAAACAATCCGGAGGCTCTTCGAGACCTCGTTTCTCGCCAAACCATCGACATCGAAGATGTGGTTCGTACATTGGCTGCTAGGCATAGCATTCTACTTATCCATCGGCATTGCCTGCTGGATCGAGGGAGCAGGTGAGCTTAACATAATGCAGTGATAAAGACTTTTTCCAGCTAAGCACTCTATGTTCTAGGTACTATACTTTCTACCAGCTCTGTACCCTCAAGTATTACATTTTCCGCACCGTCGCTCAAGACAGTCCTCAGTATCCCCATATTTCTCCTCGCCTCCGGGATACAGCATGACTGCCATGCGTATCTCGCTACGCTGCAAAAGTACACGCTACCTCAACATCCTATTTTTCATTCGTTGATCTGCCCTCATTATTTTATGGAGTGCTTGATCTACCTTTCATTAGCTATAATATCTGCTCCTAGTGGCGCTATACTGAATAGGACGATGTTCACTGCATTGGTCTTTGTCTCGACCAATCTGGGTGTGACTGCATCAACCACCAAAGAATGGTATGAGAAGAAACATGGCAATGAAGCGGTGGCCGGGAGGTGGAAGATGATACCCTACTTATTTTGAGATCTGATTAGTATCCAATAGAACGCGGTTCGAGCCAAATTCGACCGTTCCAATCCAACTCCATAATGGAATAATCACATCGATTTTGCATAGATTAGTCCAAAACGTGAGTACCCGGCAGAAGCAACACAAAAATTAAAATGAACGTCTATCATGGGCTCTCAAGGAAAGCAGGGATAGCGACTTACATTTTGAAGTGATTGTAGCCAGTTTCACGTCATGTTCGTGGTTGGTGGTTGAGAAGAGACTCCAAAAGGAGGTCTCTGTCCTGTTGGATAAGCTTGGAAGTGGGTGTGGAGCACCACGACCCAAAGGCAACATGGGGTAGGGAGAAGACCTTCGAGACTGAGGGGGGTCCAAACCTCGATCTCGAAGAGAGAATAGCAAATTTTGTTGGAAGAAAACCTGTGCAAGACGCACAAGGTATCGAACCTGAACCTTCACCGTTAGCGAAAATCCAAGTAAACAAAGCTCCATGATAGACGTCCGAGCCATTGATGCTGCTAAAGTGAATCGTGGTTATTTGATTACAAATATCAGGCTTGATGCAGCAAAGACCAAAAATAGTGAATCATGTTCATCGCTCTGGACCAGAAAATGTCACCACACATCGACGTGAATTGCGAGTCAGAACCACCACTTGGCTTAGGTAGCGAACGGTCAACAATGACCTATCGAGTTACCTCGCCTCAGCATCCTAGGCTTTAGATAGGCAATGGAGCTGCGCTCGTGTAGATCACTTCCTTTCGTGTGGCTGGCTCTCGTTATCTTTCCCAACCTCCCGTCAGTCATTTTTTCATGCGTTCGACATTGGGTAGAAGTCAATCGAGAATTGGGCATCGAGGTTATCTTGCAATTGATCCTTCCATTTCGAAAGCATACGGTCGTTGACAATAACCTAGATACTGGCATATCTTGCAGATTTAGTTGTCATCAGTAGGTCCACACGCTTGAAGCCGCTTCTGTTTTGACTACGAAATTGATACGAAGCAATTGCCACTGATTGTTAGATTTGTTTGCTCGAGCCATTGGACATGCGACATATTGCATCCCTCACTTCCTCACTAAACCCCCAAAAGCCTTCCCCAGCCTCTTTACTCGGATCACATCTCTGAATGTTAGACTTACTCGCTTCTCCCTAAATGCTTTCCCTCCAGCAAAAGGCTCCGCATCCCCGAGTAGGTCCCAATTGACAACACTCTCGTCATTCAATTCCTCATCGATTTGCACCTCGCTGATCCCATGCAAAGTCTCCCTGTACAAGTCTTCCGTCGTAATCAGTAAACTCCTGGGTTCCTGCAGTATCCGCCAACCTGTACTAATCCCATCTTTCGGCTTCACGTCAAGTACAATATGCGAGCCTAGTGAGACAGTAGCCACAACAGGGTAGTATGCTCCTCCATCCTCGTGGGGCTGGATCCCTTGCCCTGGTAGATATTCGTTGATGAGGCAATGGTTTGGGGCGCCATGCGGTGAATTACTAAAGATGTTGTCCGGAGAGCCGGAATATAGCGGTATGGAGAGCATACGCGGTATCACGGCATTTGAGAGCCATGTGGGTAGTCGTGCATCAAGGAGGGTGTTGTTTGCTGTGAGGACAGATGGGTGGGCTTGTAGACGCCTGTGTGATAATTGCTTCCATGTTGGAAGTGGGGCGGTGTTGATCTACGGGCTCGAGTCAGTAGAGACGTGTTTGTGACTCTAAGATCGAATACCTTGTCCAAAAGCAGGCTCTCTTCCGTAGCAGTGATGAAATTAGGTATGTAATATCCAGAAGCAGGAAGAGTGGATATCAGTGCATTTTGCAGTGCGGAGGGGAGAGAAATGGGCCCCATGGTTTTCGAGCCAACAGTTGTAATGTCATTATGAATGAACGCCAATTACGGGGTGGACTCGGAATGTCTTACGTTGATGTGCTACAGACTCTTGAGATGTCTTTCGTCTTGGCGCTTAGATGAGGCTAGCGTAGGAACCCCCCTAAGGCGATAAAGTATCGTCAGTCGAAGCTCATCAGATATCCTGGTCAATCAGACAGCAGTCGCAATTGACTACGTGAACATGTGTATGCAATGCTGCTCCAGACATCTAGGCTGATAGAGGGGTATTGAGCTGGATGGAAAATGATATTCCATATTGTTTTCGGGTTTGGGAAATTGGCAAAGACTGCATAAACAACAAAGCTCTCACCAAAGTCAAGAAAGACGGCGGATTGAAAACATTATTTATACCCAAGCACCTGTTCTGGCCTGTCAAACAAGCTCTAATGTCTTCTCTTCGACCACTTGCTCCCACAGCTTCCATTGAAACCTCTCGGCTGCTACATATTCAACCCGCCCATACTCTTCCCCTTCACCAAGTGCCCGTCTCAGCACGAGCGCAAATGGCCAGCCTTGCTCCTCGGCCCCGAAGAGCAAATAGAATTGCGAATCATCTGTTAGTTCCGTCCCATCTGGGCCAATGTCGGGACGCACAATCTCCTGCAACTTTTTAACAGTTGGATGAGCTTCCGAAACCGCAAAGTGAGGTGTTTGCTCTTTTCTGGTTCTAGTGTTAATGTGCGATCGCCTTTCGATACGCACTTCGGCTGTGCTGCCCTTGATTTTGAATTTGCCATTGATCACATTACCAAGAGGATTGGGACCTGAACACACTATATTCGCAGACAATATTTCCCATAACGGCTTAAGTTTGATTGACGCAAATGCGACAGGTCCAGTGACAGAAGCCCAGGACCATGAAGGAGCGTGATATATCAAGTGCCGGCGACTGGGGTGGCGCTCCTCCTCTCCAAAAAAGGAGGACCCCGTATTTCTAGAGTACCAGAGAAGATCGTTGACGAGATCTTGGCGCCATAGCCCGGCAAGATATTCCGGCAAGCCATTGATCTGTACAGTTGAAGCAAGCCCAGAAAGGGCAGGCAGGCGGTCAGTGGAGAAGGTTAGACTGCTGTAGACTTTGTGCCACAATGCTTGGCTTGCTCTCGAGTGAGCAGTGTGTAAGCTCTTATGCCTGAATTCAGTGCTGGAAGATCCCTATTAGGGCCAGCAAGGGTCGCTGCAACAAGAGGGCATCATTATCAGCGAGTATGATACTGCTTCTGCTTCTAAAAGCGCAAGCAACCTTGCGTTCAAGTAATAGTCAGATGATTGTGACATAAGAAAGCTGTGGAGACACCTCCCCAGGCTGACTCAGATATACATATCTCTATACACCTGGCATACCAATTATATCTCTCATAGTGGGCAACGCTCGCGGCAAAAAATACACGACGAAAATTCCTGCGAATGCCACCAAGAGTCCCATTAACTGTTGCAAGTTAGCATTCTTTACCGCCATTTGAGGCCGGATCGAACGGCGCACCTTCTCAAACCACGTGTGAAAATACGCAGCCGTCATTAACAACATCCACCAACTCAACCCCGCCACCACTATAGGCGCACTTACTCCTCCTTTTCCATCAAGGTCTTGAGATTCGTCTCCTGTAGTCTCTCTCTCAGCCCTAACCACACTTCCATCCGCTCTCCTGACCCTCCTCTCCTCCCTTAGGCCCCTGGCACCAACCAATGCCGGCAAAACCTCCAGCCCGAGGAAGGCGCTTCCGAGTACAAGTATAAAAACGTGTCCACTTATGTCATAACCACCTCTCCAAACACCTCCAACCGCTTTACAAGCCTGACCTGTAACAAATTCTTTCGTCCCGCCTGTGCCTTTGAACGTACTTGCTAATTCGCATGCCCCACCTGTCAACCGAAACCCGCGATCAATTAGCGCCGGTCCAAAGAACCATTGCGTCACTACGGTCCACAAAGCCGTCACAGCTCCGTATCTCAAGATCCCTCGTAAGCGCTTCGGTGTGAGAACTAACGACCTGCTTGGCCCCACAGATGGGTGAAGGAATAAGAACACAATGAAAACAAGCGTGATCCAGAACCAGGCTATTTTGACGAAGAAGATGTTAAAAAGGTTCTTCTTCTTAGCGAAGTATGAAGGCGCCTGGGACGGAGGATACGATTGAGTGACAGGGTTGTAGGTCGCATTCCGAGCTGTGGGGTCGATGATGGCAAAGACGGAGCCAAGAACGAGAGTCGAAGGGTATATGGCTAGGAGGATCGTTTCGAGAGATGTGGGTAGAAGGGCGCTGAGGAAGCTGGAGCTGGAGGACAGATGCTGATCTTGCAATGTTGTCGTCGTGGGAGACGAGGCGGGCGGTTTCGGCGTACCGCCATTGCGGCGAGTTGTTGGTGCCATCTATAGCAAGCAGGATCTAGGTGGGTAGAAAGCTATCGCTGTGAGCAAAAGGGATCGAAGTAGACGACAGTCATCGCATTGTCAATATGAATCAGTGTTGACGCCGGATTCGAACTTGAAAGGCAGCGGGAACTACGTAGCGCCAAGCTTCCCCTGCCGAGCCTGCGAAACATTTAGCGTGCCGCCAAGCCTGCTCGGCCCGATCTGTTGATTTCAGCCTTGCTTGCTCAGCTGGACCCTCCTTCCTCTTCTTCATCGCATCCCTCAATGTCCTCAAGGACTAGTGTCCTACAGAATTCGTACTACCCAAGTCGGTGCTTCGGATCCAACCGATCGTCGCCAGCGTCCACCTGCATTCTCCAAATCCAACATCAGAGCTTCAATCGCCGATCCCGTCACCACAATCTACATACTCCTCTGAAGCACTCGGTCAGAACCATGGTGACGGAAGTACCCAAAGCCGAGTACAGACAGCTCGGAAAGAGTGGCCTCCGTGTCTCTGTACCTATCATTGGTGCTATGAGCTTCGGTGACAAGCGGTGGGCGCCGTGGGTGATTGAAGAAGACGAAGCCTTGCCCCTCCTCAAAGCAGCCTATGATCGTGGCGTGAACACATGGGATACCGCCAATGTGTACAGTAATGGCGCTTCAGAAGAGATTATTGGCAAAGCAATCAAGAAATATAATATACCGCGTCATAAGCTGGTCATCGCCACCAAGTGCTGTGGAACAGTCAGAGAAGGCAACGATCCTGAGACAATGTCCTTGAAAGATATTGACAAGACTGTTGATTATGTCAATCAACGAGGTCTTTCGAGGCAGGGTATATTTGCCGCTGTTAATGCGAGTTTGAGGAGGTTGGATACAGACTATATCGACCTTCTACAGATCCATCGGTTTGATAAGACTGTACCTATAGAGGAGACAATGAAAGCTCTTCATGATCTTGTTGAAAGTGGGAAAGTTCACTACATTGGCGCTAGCAGTATGTGGGCATACCAGTTCGCTATGATGCAATTCACTGCAGAGAAGCACGGCTGGACGAAGTTCGTGTCGATGCAGAATGCATACAATCTACTTTACCGAGAGGAAGAGAGGGAGATGAACAAGTTCTGCCTCGAAACAGGTGTGGGCTTAATACCGGTATGTAGCAGGCCTAGAAGCCTTTCTTGCAATGGTGGTAAATTCAGGCCGCTGCTTACGCCCAACAGTGGGGTCCTCTGGCCCAAGGCAAGCTAGCAAGGCCCATTCATGATCACGGAAACACCACGCGTTCTAAAGCAAGTCCAGTCCTGCCCCAAGCTCATGTTTCCATTATCAACCGAGTGGAAGACATGGCTAAGGAAAAGGAATGGAAAATGAGCAATGTAGCGATGGCATGGCTCAGATATAAAGGAGTGAGCAGTCCCATCATTGGGATAACCAGTGTGGCAAGATTGGACGAAGCATTAGAATCGAGAGGAAAGGAATTGACAGAGGAAGAAGTAAAACATTTGGACGAGGCATATGTGCCTCAGAACATTATGGGCCATGGATGAACAGATAATCAGTAATGGCTGATATTAAGTTCCCTTGCGCAACGCATCATATTTTTCCAAGGGCTTTGGCTTTTGGTGATACTGTCTGGCTGGCTAATCGTTGGCAGAGTGGTAGACTACTTGCTCACTCCACTCACAGTGCGGAAGGTCGTTTCGCGGGGCCGCTTCATTCTTCGCTGGCACCTCCTTGCACATCCGATAAAGTGGATATTATGTCCAATTACTAATTTTCAACATGTTGAAGCGTCTCACTGCTTGACTCCAGCCTCTCAACAGCTAAACGGCGAACTGACTTTGCCCTGCGCGTATGCATCCACGATCTGCTTGATGGTCACATACATCCCGGCGACACAGATGAAAGCACCAGCTGCCAGCGTCGCGAAACTCAGTCCCGTCATGGGTAAGTTTCTCTTCCACGCTTGTTTACCTCCCTTGTACACCCACGTATCATATAGCCAGAACGCTCCTGCTATACCATAGGTATACCAACTCGCAAATAGACTTGCCGCGATGCCAATAAGGTAGTTGAAGATTGGTACTCCGACTGCAAGCACAAAAGCAGCTGCGTTCATCAGGAACACCAAAAAGATCCATACACTCCAACCTAGAACCGTGTTGGTGTACAAATGTCTGCTCTTTCTGAAAAACCTCACGAACAACAACTTCGCCGCCGTATGCGAGTATAAACTACCTGCGATCAGAAAATTGGGTATAGCGATACCATACGCAGCTTTCTGCCACTTATCAGGCAAGCTACTGAATGCTGGCGACGCAACACTGTTCCCAACATATATGTACAGCACGATAGCAAAAACAGTATAGAATGTCGTCGCAAAGATTTGCAAGGTATAAGCTGAGCGCATAGCGTGCGTAGGATGTTTCATCTCGGAAATTAGGATGAAAAACATGAAATGTCCCGCATATGCGAACACCGGGTTCGTGACCGAGATGAAAGCGGTGACGAAATCTGTCGTTACTGCTATGCTGTAACTTGCAATGGGGAAGCTGACGCCGGCACCCACCATGCCTACGATACCGGCAATGAGGATACTGATGACACTTGGGACGCTGAGCCAGCTTAGTTTATCGAGAGTGCGGGGCAGAGAGAATATGAGCGTTGGGATGGCGAAGATGCCGGTGTACAGCATGAGGCAGAGTTTGCTGTCTGAGAGAGCAGCTAGTGCGATCTGGCCCGCGAGCAGCTGTCCCCCTGTGGCGAAGACAGCGAAGACGATTGTGCCAAAGGAGAGTACTTCACGTCCGAGTGGACCAGCGAGGATCATCCCAGCATCGCCCATGTTATGCACTGGACATAACGACTCTCAGCTTTATCACCTTTGCACGAATGGACATGGAGCTGTCGTACCTTCTGGATGTCTCAATTTGAATTGAATCAAGATCCAGCTCGTAAATAATCCGAACGCACCGAGAAAGACGATCAAAATGATACCGGGCACAAGGCCTACTACAGCTAACGATGAGGGTAGAGAGAGCATGCCATTGCTAACAATTTCGGCGATCATGAGAACTGCAACAAGCTCCCATGATAAGGTTTTATATTGGATCTGGTGTGGGAAGGGGAGTCAGCCTCGGAAAGGCAAATTTGAATTTGATGCAGAGTGTATAAAAAAAAAGTAGCAACATTGCTATGAATCATTCATGAGAAGTTACATACATCGTGATCCTCCTCGTGCCCAAAAACATCGGTATCATGATAGTTGACTTCACCCAAAGGCTCGTGTAGAGTCTCCTGACCCTCTAGAGAGGGGTCAGAAACATCGTGTTTCTCGTACTTTTCGTCCATTCCTCGCGTCGGTGTCAAACTCTATGCAGCTATGCAGCTGTTGCGGAACAAGAAGAAATGCCATTGTCGAAAGGTGATGAAAGAAGCATAGGTACCTTAATCTAGAAGTCCCGCCGTAAGCATGAGGCTCTTCCCAAAGAGGAAGGTGGTGAATGATAAGCGAAGGATTAGCGTGGAGGTTCAGATTACGCTTGATTTGTCTTGTTTAACGTCCAATTATTCCATTCGACGTGAGCGAGGCTTACCCGCTAAAGCTTAGTGGTGGCAGAGCCACGAGGTGCCAGTCAGATCCGAAAAGCAAATCTTAGGCCATCAGTCTCTACAAGAGTCCCACTAGCGGTCAATGCATGGCAAGCAATTACCATCCGCAACAATTACCTTGCCAAGTGCAGCATTTACCCAGAATCTTTGATCTCGACTCGTGAGGAGCGCGGGACCGTCGAGGCAGGTCTATCATTGCTCGGTTGGTTTCTGACGCAAGACATCTTATCGTCAGCCGCTAGTTGGAAAAACCACACTGTTACCCTCTCATCCTCAAGTAGCACTTTCACGAAACTAAAGACTTCTCTCGCATTGGCAATATTCAGATACATAGTCGATGACTCCCTAGTTTTCAAAATCATGAGCCTCTAGCAGAGACACTGGACATTATCGCCAGCCTGTGCCTTCAAATATTCACTTATTGAACCGGGCTTCCAGAAATTGAAAGGTAAGAAGCGGATGAACAGTGGTGGAGATGTGGTGCTGGATGAAGCAGTCCTGCGAAAGATACTGACCACGTGCGGAAACCCCAAGATTTCTCAAATCGCTCTATAGAGTAAAACGAAGGTAATGAGGCTCTTCGTCAGGTGAATAACCGTTTGTGAAGCGGGGAGAAACTTGATCACCCTCTCAGACGATTGTGCAATTACTGAGATGATTGGTCTCGTGCGTTGATAGTAGTCATTTCTCCGTAGCTGAAGAGTCCGATGGGGATACCTCATGCGCAGTGTGAACGCATAAAGACTAGATTAGAAGCCTTGAAGAGACAGTTGGAAACTCATGCTGCAAGAAAAGTGAGAAGTTCAAAACAGAATGAAGAGAATCTTACACGAACGCTTTGCTCGTGAAACCCTTCGGGGAGCATATGTAGCATTGTGTGGAGAGCAATTGAGGCAGAAACCCTACAGTGTTCAAATTTCGTTTGTGGATCGATGTTGATCGTTTGGGACAAAAGGCATGAGCAAATCATATCAAAATAATGCCTCTAGGGAGAATTATGCCGCTAGATCAATCCTCGATTTAGCGAAAACCTTCTCATAATAGCGGCATCGATTCTGGACGCCTGGACTCGGAATTCAACAGTATATCAGAGATCCTAACAATGTTATTAATTATATAACTGCGCACTAGTAAGTCACTGGGCCGACGAATACGTACTATGGCATTGTCTCCAGGGTTCCGCCCAGACGATTCCAATTATCTTCCAAGTATTGGTATATACTTCCAACACGGCACGCCACGCTAAAAATATTTCGTGGTCAATCCGAGCATGCTGACCACAGCAGCTTTCCTTCATTGACTTAGCTTAGCCAATCTCAACACACCTACAATCACATTCCGGCACGGGACAAGTCTTGTGCGCAGCAAACCACTCCTTCGCATGTCCACCATGAGACATATGCCAACAACTCCTACATACGCTTACAAATCTATTCAGGGTATCTTCTTTCGTAGCTGCAGCAGCCTGACTGCCACGGGAATGGGGGTCTGGCATGCCAAGCCAATACATGCATATCACGCAACGTGGCATGTGACGACCGCATCTCGGACACACTGTACCATCTTTGGCTTCACCAAAGATCGATGCTTTGTTTGAGGTGAAGAAGGTAGCGGATTCGGGTCGAGGTGCATTGCTGGTATTGCGATCAAGTGCTTGATCGCAATAGTTGCAACGGAGACTGACTTGTCGTGGTGGTGGAGGTAGCTCTGATTTATGGGTTGGTGATGCAGACAGTCTGGTGGATTGTACATCAAATTGAATGCGGGGAATGTACATGCGCCAGTTATTGAGGTGTGAGCGATAGGCCACGTGCCATTTGTCGATTCGAGCATCCGTGAAGTATCGAGGGCAGGTAAAAGCCATGGCTAAAACCGCGGTCTGGAGGTCGGAAAATTTGCGTATGTAGGTTTCGAAAAGCGGAACAGCTTGTTCAGTGAGGCCGGTCAAGACTATGCCTTCGATGTCGCCTTCTTTTATGCTTTCTGCTGTAGATACATTGATGTACTGCGTAAGTTCTTCGTCATTCAAGTACATGAGAGCGATACCGACTCTATCCCGGAGTGGAAGCGATGTCTCCGCCAGAACGTCATGCCAGTCGCCGTAGCTGACTAGCGCAAGAATAGCTCGAGCATAGGGATCTTCGAGATTCTTTCTCAAATCTCTGGTGGTCTGGTCCCATATTGCATCATGAGTGCCTTTGTTGAACCCAGCCAGCGCTATTGAGAGCTCCCTATTGGCTGGAGATCCGTTGCCATTCCTTAGTGCAGTGAAAGCCAGTTGAGCTTGATCATGTATAAGCGCGAATGCGGCAGCTTTAGTGTTTTGGCCTTTGCGCATGAGCTCTTGAACTTTAGTTTCGAGCTGCGAATGCGGGAGACCTAGTCCGCAGGAGTAGAGACACAAACGGCGATGGTGTGGTGAGGATGTTGCCGTCATGGAAAAGCCTGGTAGATCAAGTTTATTGCACAATGTCTCTACCGCAGCGGCGATCTCTCTACTGTACGTTGGCTTGCTGAGCTTATCTGATGCGCGCTGAGAGTCTGCGTTCTGGTTAGAAACGTGAGCTGTAAAACAAGAAGGGCGGCTTGCCCAAGTCATTGTTCCATATATTAGCAACGCCAAAGAAGCTAAGATCAAAAGCGTCTGCAACCATTCCTTCGTCCTCAGCATTGCTCTTAGCACCTACTTGTGTCAGCACCATTTTTTCTGACCAATTGAACGCCACTCACGGCCAACCCATCTCCATAGCTTCTGTAGCCATGGATCATCGCGTAGAATTTCGACATTTCTCCTGTAATCGAAGAGGTAGCCTTCCTCGCAGCGACGACGAGCAACCGTGGATATCATCAATGCTTCCTCCATGGTAAGATTTGTGCCGGAAAACTGGGTCTCGAACATGCGCTCATGACACTCGCGACTCGAGCGAAGGCTCCACACTGGTTTCTTACGGATTTGCGTAGCCAGATCAAGTTGTTGATAGCCCACGATATTGCCACGTTCACGAAGCGTGGCCAGAGAGTCTGCGAGGAGGCCTCTCTGAGGGGGATAGAACTCGCGAATTGTGTTGGTCACGAGCCCGCCACCATTCATGGGCTTGTCGTATCTTGGATTCGAATTGTTGACTTTACCAACCAGAACGCCACCCATAGACGAGACGCTAAGGGCTGATGGAACACCGTCTAGCTCAACAACACCGATGCTATGATCGCCTCGAAGAATAATTGCACATGGTCTTCCCTTCGAGCCTGCTAAATTCGAGAAGTCGAAGGCTACAATACGTTCGCTTTCATGACGATTGTTCCGCTCATGGTCATACGCGCGTTCGATTTGGTGAATCCTCCGAGTAAACACTGAGTTATCGCTCTCATTCATATTTTCAAAGTCAGGATGCCCCACTGATTTGTACTGTTCCTTCGTTGGGGAGTATGTATGTTTTGTTTCAAACACTCTGAAATCCCCATCACTGGAAAGAACACCTAGACAACCGCTCTTACCTTTACAGTACTTTACGCTCCATATGTTGGATAGCATTGGTCCGGAGCCATCCCATTTCTGTGCTTTCGCCGAACCCTTAGACCCACCGGACAGTACCTTGTATTCGAGAACAGGATGGTCTGGCTGGGTGCTGGAGTCTGATCCAGATCCAATGCTTGCTGCTGTGTAAGGCGAGCCAGAACGACGATCCCAGATCTGAATCAAAGGGTCTTTCGGAGCTCCTGCGCAAGCGAAATAGTTTTCGTCTAGAGGATCGATAGCAATGTTGTAGACAGAGTCAGTCTTGAAATGGAGAGAAGGATTTCCCGTGTTTTCTCTTAGATCGAATATCCTGATTCCTCTCCCCTTGACTCCAGCTACCAGAACCTCAGCCTGGGCAGAGTAAAATTTGATACTTGATATAGCTTCAGAACTGGCAAATTTGCGGTAAGGTTCCACGAATGGTTTCATAGGTCCAGCTCCAGGGGAAGAGACAATTGGAAGACGTTGGTTAACATCCCAGATGTTCAAGCAGAAATCGTTACGTACTCTCTCTAAGCCAGCGGCCAAAAGTCCTGTTCGACTAAAAGCAACGGCATTGCAAAGACGTTGGTGCTTTGCAGGCAACGATTGAATGGGGGACGCATCGTCAATGCGCAGGACTGCGACTTCGCCTGACCATTGGCCAACTGCCACAAGTGTCTCATCATGAGGCGCCCAGTCAAATGCGCGGAATGGGGGACCTTTGCTGTACGTCGATAGCGTTCTGTGCTGGAATTTCTTACCATTGTATTCTTCGACGGTGCAACGTTTGAATGAATGGCCATTGACATCGACAACGAGGAAACGCTGTTCATGTGAAGTGGAGTTTGGAGACCATCTAATTGCGGTCTCCATCCCAGCGAAGAACTGCTTGGATTACGGGTTTCGAGGTCCAATATTGCCAGTATAATTTTGAAGCAATGGCAGCTTGCCGCACATCCATAGAGCCATTGGGCTCATGACGGACGGATCATACGACACACATGTTTAAGAATTAAAAACGAGTACTTAGTCTAGGCTAATCATGCTGTGCTGCACTGAGTAGACAAATCATGCTGTGGACACTAGACAGTAGTATGCCAGTAGAACCCTAGCAGCTAGACCCATTGAAAGCCCAGTCTTGGTTGCGACCCAATTAGGACTAGCTGTCAGTTAGCGTGGTTATGATCTTTATAGCCGGATCCATCAGTCGTTAAATCCGATTCCATGCTCCCACAACTTCATGCTCGATACATGATCAGTCCCAACTTCTTACAATGCCTAAACGTCAGTACATGAATTCAGACTCCAGGCCAGAAAGCCTTGATCATCAACCATATAAGAGACAGAAGACGCCCAATGGAGCACCAAACGGCTCCAGGATTTCATCAGTTGCACCACTCAAGTCCAGAATCCGCGATCTCAAAAGAGCTCTTCAACATAGTGAACACATGCCAGCCGATGTTCGAATAGAGAAAGAGAGAGCGATCGCTGGGTATCGACAGGATCTAGAAAAGGCGGAACGAGAGAAACAAAAGCAATCGATGATCAAGCGATACCACATGGTACGATTTTTTGGTGAGCCAGATTTAACCTGCTCTACGGAAAAGGATCCTACTGAAAACCATCTCCAATAGAGCGTCAGAAAGCAGAGCGACACGTCAAAAAGGCCCAAAAGGCCGTCGAGGCATCCTCGCCCAACCAGCCCAATTACCAAAGGTTACAGCAAGATCTAGATGCCGCAAAGGTGGATGTCTGCTATGCTATCTACTATCCTCTGACCCAAAAGTACGTTAGTCTGTACACGCAGAAAGAGGAGAAGGACCAGAGCAAAGGCTATGAGACGTCAATCGAGAAGCCAGAGATGTGGGAGATTGTGCGGCAGAGCATGGCTGAAGGAACGTTGGATGCTTTGCGAGAGGGTACATCAATTCTATTGTTGAACTCCGGGATCAAGCAACGTTTACCAAAAGCGTCCATGCCAGAACGTGATGGCAAGGTGGGCAGTTCGGAAGGGAAGCTGATCAAGACGAAAGATATGGATGAAGAAAGCGATGGTGGCTTCTTCGAGGAGAGTAATGAACGATAACCGTTCACGAAGGTCATTTTGTCTTAATAAATATACCCTTAGTGCGGCGACCGTAGACCCTATTGGCGCCAATATAGCAAGGCTGTCCGGCCTCGGTATCTGGGAGAACGGTTTTCTGAAAAGAGATGTCGGGTTTCTTCGAGAAGCTATTATAAGGCGAATGTTGTGTGCGGAAAGGTGAGCCACGATAAGGTGCGGTTTCGAATTTGCTCATCTTTGGTATTCAAAGATACTAACGTTGGCAGGTAAACATATGCTTGTCTATCGTCATTAACCAACTACTTGCTATTCTTACTCGGATAATTACTTGCATGCCACTGCAGAGCCTATGAGTGTATCGCGTTTGACAGAAGACATCCACGTTATAAGTATAGACAAGAAGCCGAAATGTCATCATTCAGGCCTCAGCCTTGATCAATCATCGCCATCATCCCAGCTGTCCTTTACGACTGCAGGAACCTCGGTCATCTTCCCTGGAACCTCTTGCACATGAGTAGCACAATCTCCGTTCACGCTTAATGCACCCAACTTGCTCGCCACTGCTTCCCCCTCCGGCTTTCCTACTCCTGGTACTTTCTCACCATACAAAATGATCTCCGGAGGCTCCTTCGTCCTCCTTTCCACCCATTTGATGAACTCAAGCCCAAGCATCCATTCCCCTTTCTTTCCCTCCACCTCCAATCCTTTAGTCAAAAACACCCCATTTTTGCTCCTCCACCACTCGATTCCTGCCTTCAAACTCTTCTCCACATCCACCCACACGACAATCGATGCATCCGACCTCATCCCACTGATCAATTTATCCTCTTCATCTTTTGCCTTACTCTTGCTCTGGTGAACCAGATCCAGAGGTGGTAACGGCTTGGGAAGGCGATCGGCGAAATGGATATGAGTCCGGCTCATGCGTTTGAGGCCGCCGCTTTCCTTGATCTCAAGCCAGGACTTCTCGAAGGTCCCGTGCACAAGATACTTGGGGCAGTCCGGGTCGGTGAGGAGTACGGGAATATAGATAGCGGCGTCTGAGAGGGTGGTAAGGGAGTGACCTTGAGAGGCGCGAATGCGCCACTGGGATGGGTCTGCGGTTGAGATTGCCTGAGATGTGGGTGCTGAGATCTCGAGGTTTGGATTTGGTTCGAGGACAAAGCGTTGTTTGTCATTTTTGGCGACTAAGTTTTGGAGTTCGGCGAAGGTGACTTGTTGGGAGGAGAGACGGCGCCAGTGGAGCTGGAGGACGTAGGGTTAGTCGAGTAGTGAGGAGGACTACCATTTTAAGCACGACCTCTGTGCATGCATGGCTAGCATACCTATAATAGCACGCTGAAATAAATTCATAGCCTCGGGAGACGTTGTCTTGGCCCGGCTTGCAGCCAGCAGTTCTTCTAACAGCGTGAGAATTGCACATCGAGAGCTGAGAAATACAGTCTAAACGGCAGCGATGAATGCACTCTTGCAAGATATTCTCGTAAGAAGAAATATGCAAGACACTCACGACGAATTCTCCAGATTTGAATTGAAAAGCGTAATAGACAAAAGACTCAACCTACCACATCAGCCACACTAGCCCAGCCCCCATCATCAATCGTAATCCCCTCGTCCTTCCCACCATGCCTGAGCAGAAAGCTCAAAGCCTTGGAAACATTGACCTCTCTCGTCTGCGGGGGCCTTCTACCACCGCCTTTCCCTCCCTTCTCACGGCCTTCAGCGCCGAACTTGTCTTTACGAGCCATACTTGTGATTGGCGAACAAAGATTCAGATAATTGGGCCAGCGCGGACCTATGGGCCCGCGAAATATTGATGTGTTTTTACCAGTTACGGGGGAGGAGAGAAAAGTTGGTGAGAGAGAAGGGTGGGAATAGAGATGGATATTTCTAAGGAGGGTGAGGGGATATAACGTGTTACGATTTCGGCAGACTGAACGGGAGGGTAGAACGCAGGAGCAAGGGGGAAAATGGTGGGTGGTGTGATGCATGGGCTGTCCGAGGTCTCACAAAGAACGAAAATGATGTTACGTGAATCTTCAGCTCGCTAGCGCGAAGACCCAAACCCACAATTCCATGGCCTCGGTGCGCCTTGTAAAATCGTTATCATGTATGTTCAAGATCTCTCGGGCATTTCAAAAGCTATTCGTTACCAAAACGATCATGATTGCATTAGTATATCGTATGCAGCACCGGAAGCGGCTGACCGCATGATCTTATTTGCTACTGGTAGGTACATTCGGTAAAAGCAGAGAAGACACCGGCTTGGAAGTGCTGTTAGATGTCTATGTCTGATGTGATATATTCCAAGCATGTCTGTCCTGCACGCAAATTGCCCAGCCAGTGATCGTTCACTACGATGCACATACACAACACCCTT
Source organism: Lecanoromycetidae sp. Uapishka_2 (assembly GCA_035521555.1). Classification (NCBI taxonomy): domain Eukaryota; kingdom Fungi; phylum Ascomycota; class Lecanoromycetes; species Lecanoromycetidae sp. Uapishka_2. Next base: position 23,048 of record JASZXT010000304.1, read on the forward strand.
ATCAATTCAGAACGCTGATCAAATAGGTCCGCAGTAGCCCTATTTTCGCTTGACCCCTATCCAGCTCGAACGCCGTACTGCAACCTGCTTCTCGTACGCCTCAATACACCGTTTCCTTCCTAAGTAGTTTTAGGAAATTCGACCCCTCACGAGTGTCAAAAATCAGTGCTCTGCTTGAGACTGCCTGACTTTCCCTGAAGACAGCCCAATCCTTGATTGACTCGCTGAATAGTGCTGCCCCAACGAAGCGATTCTCCGTTGCCGTGCCTCTGCCAGACGCGCGTTGTCTGCCGTCTTCGGTGGTGTCGAACGCTCTCGCAGGTCTCTATTCCTAGGCTGTACTGTAGGCGTAACAGGTGATTGCGAAGCCGAAGAGAAATAGCTTTTTCGCAGAGGTAACGAGGACTGTACAGACGGAGATCGCTGTAACGGACTTGGCAGAGGATGCTGAGACGTGTATTCGCGAGAGAGCCTCGTCTGAGGCGATGGCAACATCTGGCCGCCGGCCTCTGTTGCAGCGCGGGACGGAGGCCTCCTGTCGCTGGCACCATCCACCTCCTGATGATTGACGCCATCACGCCGGAGAATGGTCGAAGTCCGCTCTAATCTGCTTGTGATAGGCTTTGCTGTTTGAATCGGAGTAGCTGCCTCAGGAGTCGGATCTCTCCGACCATACAGCGGACTTGAGCCTAACAAACTCGTTCGTCTTGCTTCAAGTCGGCTCATGACTCTAGAGCTTGTTCTGGTTTCAGGTTGGACGCTAGCGTCACGAAGAAGCCTAGATTCCGGTAAAGAGGTCTCGCTTTTTTGTGGTGTTGGCAAGGCATCTCTGCCCCCGTGTCGGCCCTTTGCACTGGACGACTCTGCTACTGGTGCTTCTTCCGCCAAGGCTATACAGAGTTCTGTGAGACTCCGGCACATGCTATCAGCTGTTCTTCGCAGCCGTCTCTCGGTGCCGCTGGCCGAACCAACAACAGAAGCTTCATCCGACCCTGCGCTGCCTGTCATGACTGCCAGAGTCAAAGCATCAGATGCTGTCACTTCTAAAGCTTTGTAAAGGTTCGCGTTGAGCGCAGGTTTTGCCTTCGCCAATGCGGAATGAAGGAGGGGGTGAAGATTAGCAACACCGTCATGCTTGACCGTAGACGCTTCTGGGGAGATGGTATCCATACGGCGCCGTTTAGGAGACGATGATATCGTTGTAACCGTAGTCGTGGCTGTAGGTGGACGGTCTCCCTGTATTTTTGACATTGCGGCGTTCGATGACGTTGGTAGAATTCCAGTAAGTTCAAGCTTGCGGAGCCTCGATTTTAGGTCGTCCAATTCATCCCAGACCGTTGATGGCGCCGTCGTTGACACTGTTGATTCAGTTCCTTCGGCCTGGAAGGAGGCGCCAGCGCCTTCATACCCACGAGCATTTAGAGATTGATCTGAAAAGGGTGGCGAGCCGTAGGTGCCGTTGGAAGCATGTGATAAATTAGACTGTCTGTAATTACGAATTCCAAATCCAGGAGAGGTCTCGCGAATAGATTTTCGACGTCCATAACTGACAGGAGGTGTCTCTGGCGATTGGTCTTGCATTGGTGGATCTCGTCTAGGGGTACCAAAGGAAGACCCAGTGTTAAGGTTGCGAGCCCGCTGATCGAGAGGATGCGCAGACGCTGCATACGAACTGTTGCCTGTCGCTAGGTCTCGGAGGGAGGGAAGAGAATCTTTTTCATGGTCCTCCGAACGGTGAAACGTAGCGTCAAAAGAGGACTTGTAGATGTGATTCCTATTTCCTGTTGACTGTTGACCAGCGAAGCTTGCGCCGCTAGTGCTGGGACGCCCTGATGATGATGGTCGAGAAGTCCGGCGCTGTTCAAGACTTGAGCTTCCAATATGAGATCGTCGTCTATCGCGCCTGGAAGAAGACACTTCTGAGCCTCCAACCACTGTATCTGTCTTTGCAAGGTTTAGGAACAAATCCTCGTTAGAGGAAATTGACTGCTCATGAGCTCCCTCATTCTTAGCATGCCTCCCTTCTTCCCACTTTTTCCCATACAAGCGCAACGTCGAATCTTGGTCGTCTTCATTTCTGAACGGACCATTGCTCTGTACCGCCATCGTATTCACCAAGCTGTCGTTTCCCAGAGACTTCGACCGTGCCACTCGCGCTGCGACAGAGGGACTAGAGTCCGAGTCCTCATTCGCGGTATCTTGCGAGAGCCTAACAATAGAGTCTATGCTGTGTGTAGCATTCGATGGGGCCGTCGAAGGAGGGTATGGGGCTCGAGGGTCACCTGTGGGAGCTTTTCGCCAGGGAATATCGCCGTTATAGGATCGCTGGGTACTGAGTGCAGGAGGAGGTCCTGATAATGTTTCTATACCGTGGCTGGAGTGGGAGGCAGGCGGTCTTCTGTTCTGTGGGGATCGAGCGTCTAAGCCTGAAGCGCCAGGTTGAGGAGTGAAGTAGGAACCGCTGGAAGGCAACTGTTGAGGGGAAAGTATTCGCGATTGAGGGACTATTTGTCCGCTCGGAAAATGATGAAGGCCGTTGACCGCCCTGTCTATGAGTGGAGTGAAGTTGGTAGGCGCGACGGTTTTCTGAGTACAACGTTGAGGCGATGACGACGGAAGCGCTGCTGAAAGCCCCGATTGGCCAGTGTGGGGCTCTCCTTCTTTATTGAAATCGAACGACGCTTTGACTGACTCAGCCGATACAAAGGAATTTTCACTGCCTGATGGTGTAGAATCATCACGCGTAAGACTGGGGACTACGCGTGAAGTCATTGGGAAAGCTCTCGTCTCTCATTGCATCGCCTAGTTCTCTCCCGCACTCGAATTGCGTTAGTAGGCTGTCCGACAGTAATGCCGCGGCTGTGACGGCGGGATTGCGTGCAGGTATTACTGCACAGGTCGACACTGACAAGCAAGCAAACAAATACACTGACAACGAGGTGTATTAGAGGATATAACTTTGCCCCTATTGGTCAATTGTCTACGGGGGCTAGTGGGGGTAACGGAAGACATAAGGCTTTACCCCTGGCTCACCTAGATAGATATGAAGTATGTACTGATATGCAAAGCACGAGCTCCGTTAAGTGTGGGATTAAGGCAACTATACTCGTCTATGTACAAATTCTATTCTGGATTGGCTATCAGGCAGTGACCTTTTATCCAGCGTTTTGATGGAAACAGGTCCAGGATGAAAAGCTAGATGTATTCATCCATGCTCCATGATCATATCGCCCTTCACATTACGAGACGTTGGCGCGATGCTCCGTTCTTCGGAAACAGGGGTCACGGACGCTTGTCTTCAATAGTCTACGATTTCACAAAACCCCTCGACTATACTTTGCGCAAATCCTATGCCTTGGGCGCGCATCAAACGTCACTCATGAATACCGAAAATCGCCTCACTGTCCTGCATATATTGAGAGTGTCCTTTCTCGAGGTCCTTTTTTGGGTTATGGGAAGACCACGAAAGTACCCAGCAACGCTCTTTCGGGGATCTGTGAATTCGCAGGTGGAATATCTGTGGTCCATAGCTCTTCAGATGCCTTACAGGAGACCGTCAAGTCTCCTAAAGCTTTGGAAGATATATGGCGAGTGAAGGTCGGAATCCAGGAATGGCTGCATATAGCTACCAGATTGTTAGAGGTTCGTGTCTAAGATTGAGCAGACTATTATTGGTGTATACTCACAATACCCAAAACAACTTCAAGAGCTCATGCTATCATGAAAGAGGCCAAAGCCACCTCTTTCGCGTCGAGATCCAGGGCGACTCTTGGCTTTTTGCTTCAGACTTTCGTGATCTGTAAATTAAAAGCTCCAATGTCAGTTTCTGGTGCAGGATGAGCCAAATGGCATTGACATTGATCTATCCCGTCACATGGCCTTTGATGTCGAATGAAGAAAAACCTTCGCAAGGCCCCTCGTAGAAATCCAAGCAGATCCCCATCCTTGTTGCTGGCCACTGGTAGTCAGTGCTGAATCTTCCCAGGCTAAAAACTGTTACCCAGTGATGATCTTCCAATGTCATTTGTTGATCTTAAATATCATGTGTCAACTTCAAGCAAAAGAATGCTGTCAGAGGTCCATCATGAGGATTAGTCATCTGCTGGATCCCTTCGTTGATCGTGCCTTGATCGTGACACCATCCTCTCGATCAAGCCCTCTACTGATCTTGTATTTCCCTTTAAGAAGATCCTTCGCGACGAGTTCTCGGGTCCTGCCTAAGCTCTCAATAGCAGCAATACGATCAAGTGTAGCCTGTAAGTGTTCCTCAAATCCAGGCTCACTGCAGATCTGACGGAAGGCGTTTTGCATAGGCATCGAGTCTGCCCTTACCATAGCCTGTGCATCGATAGTGAATGAATTGATACGATCGTAGCTCTTGATGAAGTCCGCTCGCGTCATGATTTCCCTGGCTTTGTGTCTATTCGTAATTTGATAGTCAGCATTGCTATTTGAACATTTTGATGGATTGTAGTAGATAGCATATCATTTTGAGATATTTAGAGCAGATATTTTGGAGACTAATCTCGTTACCGTGAAAACAAGATCAAAGGGAGAGATAGTAGTCTTGACAGACGTACAGAGGTATTTGTGGTATTACAAGAGCCTCTCCCGCTTGTTCGTTGTTCGCGTCAACTTCTTTCCCTTGGTCGACGAGTGCTTTAGCAAGGAGCATGACGGAAGACGCGTATTTCTGTTGGTCCATCTGGATGAAATTGGTGTCAGCATTACCATTTCTAGATAGAACACTGGATAAGAGACATGTCTATGGAGCAGACCAATAATGAAGGGGCAAAGAGGCAGGGTAGCTTAGCAAGCATGACTCACGACATCGTCGTCCATCTCCTCTCCTAGGATCCAACAATTGTTCAGAAACCAAGTTTTCTCTACCTGACAAATATAATCGCGAGTCTGCAGCATGTCTGGAGACTTAGCCACTCGATTCAGGAAAGTCAACCTTCCTCCGACTCGATTATAGATCTCCTCCAAAACCCTAGTCGTGGGCTGCTCATCTGTCTGGTAATAGCGTCGACGGAAATTCTTCAAAGCCAATATCGCTTTGGTCCTGAGGCAGATCCAGCACTGGAAGGACCTCCATCCGCGTTGAGTACTGCTTTAGACGTTCGTAAACCCAATAGTCATCACTATTGAGCACCACGGTTACAAGGTTGCTAGCAGCCCATTGCTCAGCTCTCTGCTGGATAAGTTCTAAGAGATCGCGACCATCCTCATCATCCCTCAAGAGATGTGTGCTATTGACAATCAGAACTAACGGCCGTCCTACAGTCTTTCGACGCTTCAGTGCAAGCTTCTCAAGTTTGTTGAACGCTCGCTCGATATCTAGAAGAGCGGTATTCCCTTCACGGGGCCCTTTGATACTAAACAAGCTTCCGATATAATCCTCACTTAGTGTTTCCGAATTTAGTATTACCCTTGCGAAAATGGTGATGGTTCATGAGGCATTTCAAAAGACAGTCGCTCTGAAAGACCGTCAAGTGGATCCTTGGAGGTTCCCAACGTGATGACAACGACTTTAAAACTGTGACTCACTGATACTCGTAGTCGAGAGCTTTCCCAAGCCTTATTCGAAAAATTTCAAGATCTGGCAAAAGTTAGTCTGAGCACTTCTTCCTCGAGTGCAGAATTGAGGCAAGAGCCCGCGATCAGATGCTTGGAACATGTGGCAAATAGCTTTCGTAGATGTCAAACCAAATGAGAAATCTCTGAAAGGTACTGTACCCGCATGAGCTTCGAACATCGAAATGCCCTCTCCATCTACCTTTTGCATTGGATGCAATAGCATAGAAGATTTTCCTGTGCCTTTCTCGCCAATCAGCAAGTGGTAGTGCCCTCGATCAGTACCATTGACAATACGATCAATCTTCATCTGCTCAGTGTGACGAATTGGGTGCTGCTCGTCTTCTTGGAGCACGGTCTCCGGAAAACCTTTCCCCAAAGCAGCTAACTCCAGGACGGGATCACCAGGCTCAAATGCTCTTTTCATCTTTTGCAACACCAGATATTTGTAATACTTATGGTAGCCAAAGCCTGCGAGCCTGTCGTCTCCACCAATCAGCACGGCTCGTCAGGCAGAGTGATCGGATTTCAAGGTATTGACCCGAGAACAAGTATCGAAGCGAAAGTCGTAGCAGAGCTCTCGAAACATCTTTAACAGAGTCGGTGTCCATCTGAGCCTCGGCGTATCTTTTTCATCCTTGGAGGGTTCCTCCGTATTGTCTCCTTGAGGCCCAACTTGGCCCGGGCTTGGTCCACTAAACCCGTTGATATAACGTTTGTTGAGTGGAGATTGTGAGATCGAGCGTGGCGAGCGGGCAATGAAGATTGGACGAGAGCTGCACAGCCGATGGGAAATAGGAAACAACGCATAATGACGTGGCGTATACATATGTGGGCATTCAAAGGTCAAGATTGATAAGAAGCGATCGCTGGACAGAAGAGCTGGAGAACTTCGAACACGACCAGAGGATATAAGTTTCCAAGTGCACTAACGAGGGAACACTGCATTAATGTTATTTTGATACAATTGGTAGTCCAGCAAGCCAGCTTATGCGCTTTGAAATTGAGGCCAAGAACCTTGGGGGCCACGAACTCTAAGGCCCACCGCGTTAAACACCCGAGGAAGAGGGTGCAATCTTGCCTACCACCACTACAGCACAGTGTCGTGAAACACAAATTGTGTTTTGAAAAAAGAGTGTGAGTAATGACATTGGCTCTTGCGATGCGGTGAATTGTACGGAGGTAAATGAAGCTATCATTCCGCGTCAGGCAGTGAGCACTGAGCGAGCCAGGTCCCAGATTCACTAGCGTCGCTGAGGTCTTGGCAAGGGAGGTTCTACGTGCACACCCCCTTTGGCTGGATGTACACCCCCTAGAAGGCTAGGTGTACACCCCCCCCCTAATAAGGCTAGACCCTGTACTTCGTGAGCTTTCAATTTATCGAGGTATACCTAAGTGTAGGGTACCCTGAAATATGTACTTAGGCCACCTCCAGCGTACCCCTGGATACACGCCTTAGGGTACCCCACCCTACAGTATACCCTATAGCGCACCCTTTAGCGCACCCTACAGCGCGCCCTACAGCGCACCGATAATATACAACCTATGGTGCACTCCTAACGTATACCTCAGCAGCGTACCCCTACGTTGCAGATAACAACTGTTCGTATTTAGGTAGACTTTTGATACGCTCTCTGGTAGTGATACTGACCATGGGTA
>JASZXT010000305.1:0-30272 GCA_035521555.1 Lecanoromycetidae sp. Uapishka_2
GGTTTTGGGGATGGCGACTTCGACAGATTTGACAATGTGCTTTTTCTTCTTTGGCGTGGTGATCAGGGTGGTTGTTTCTTTGATGGGTTCTGTTTTGATCGTGGATAGGCGGTCGAAGTGCGCCACTTTGAATGTGGAAACCATCTTGGCTGGCGCACGCGAATATCCAGAAAAGAGGTAGAAATGAAGAAGATTAAAGCGTTCGATTGTGGGGAGGCAGTATTGCAAATAGGGTGACAAGGTCGTACCCCTGTATTTGTTTGTGTTGAATATTGAAGAATTTCCGTCCATGCTATAGAAACGCCGTTCTCATCCATGGTTCTCAAATCCAGGCTGCAAACGTAGACGAAGAGATGATACTCCAACGCATAAGAGCAACTTACATTTGGGGTCAAGTCATCCGGTAGCATCCTGAGTTTACTAGTACTGCTTGTCCGCATGCGGCAACGTTCGATTGCGACTGCAAGCATGACAGATGTTGAGAACGAATATCACAATGAGATAAATTCAATTATAAGAGCTTACTCAAATAGTAGATATTACTTCATTTACTGCATTGCAATTAATGAATCAGTGCTCTGTGTTGAGTCCGGTATTATGGATGCGAGTTCAATAGCCCAGCTATAAAGCATTCCAGTGGTTGGTCGCTGCCACGACAAACGCCAGAAAGAATTCCACCTTGTAAGAGAGCACCACCTTCTCGACCTAGATGCGATGCTTCTCACTCTCTGTGCACCGTTTAGCTTCAACCAAAAGAGCGCCTAACGCTGATCACGCTGATACTCACCAAGTCTCGAATAGAGCATGTATAGCGCCATTTGGTTGCATTCCTGTGTGCCCGTGATAGTGACAAGCCGCTCATTGCTATTGTCTTGAGGCTCGTTGATTTTGATGACGCTGCCAGAGAGCTGTCTGATTTCGTTGATTTTTGCGCCACCTTTGCCGATAATCGCACCCACCATATCATTTGGAATGAAAATCTGCTGGGTCATAGGCTGACCTGGAACCATACCCTGGACTGGTTGAGCTGGGGGTCCGGCATGGCTATGAGTAGGCACATGGGGTACATGTTGTTGAGGTTGGTGGGGTCCTGCACCAGCATAGCCAACTCCGGGCTGCTGAGGAGAACCACCAAAGTGGACTGGTGCTTGAGGCTGTTGTTGAGGTGGCTGTCCATGGAGATAAGGAACGCCATAAGGATTCGCAGGTGTGCGTTGAGGCTGGTTGTTGTGACGTCTGAAGTTGTCTGGATGGCCATACTGACCACCAGCTGGTTGAGGTACGTATGGGACGACTTGCATACCACCCGGCACCACGCCAGCAGGTCCGCCACTACGTGTAGCGTACGCAGATGCCGCTGGGCCACCAAATCGCTCCGTTAGCTGTTCTACAAGTGTCTGTCCAACATAGTATGTAGCAATGTGAACGGCGTCCGCGACACCGAGGACAACCAGCGACCGCTCGGTAGAGAGCGGCAAACATGAATCCGATGCATTCAGACGTGCTCCAGATGCTTCCTGGATTTCGCGAATGCGAACACCAGACTTGCCAATAATTGATCCAATCAAGATGTGGGGAACAAGTAGACGGAGGGGATAGGTTTTGGACTGAGAGGTAGATGGTGCTTCGAGGGGCTCATTGTTTAGGGTTCGAATTATTAAACCGAATGCCTATATTTGATTAGTATCAAGTCAAACAGATGTAGAGTGCAATGTCATACCTTTGCAGTCGCATCGACCAAACCACTGACAGTCAATACTCTCTCCACTGCACCACGAGAATAATCACTGACGGTGCATTTTGCTCCGGAAAAACGTCGTATTTGAGTGACATTCTCTCCACCTTTGCCAATCACCGTGGCGGCCTCAGCACTTGAGATGACTGCACGAACGTGTAGCCAGCCAGTCTCATCCTGATGTCCCTGATGCGACATTGGCCCTTGAGATGTAGCACGGTCATATTGGCCACCGGTAGATTGGATTGGCTGAGTCTCCAGGACGGACGCTGCTGAGGGGCCTGCCCCATTTGGCGCGTCAGGCACTGCAGTATCTCCTTGGGTGTCTGTGTGGCCATTTTCAACGAGAGTAGCGCTTGTGGCCTCGGATTTGATGGTCTGATCTTGGCCTGAAGAGGCATTTGGGTTTGCTACGACAGGCTCGTTTGAGGTGTTCTCGGCTGTCTCCTCCTTCACAGCCTTGTCGAGAGCAGGACGTTTCGCATCGGGTTGATCCGTTGGTCCTGAAGGAGATGACTCATCGTCAAGAGGTCGCTTCGTGTTCGCTGCGGGGGTAGCAAGTGTTGCTGAAGGTGATGCGGACATGACGGCTAATTGTTAATCACGCCTTCAACAAGTCGATTGGGGAATGAACTTTTGGTCAAGTTGATATTCTTGAATTGATCCTATGTCCTATGTACACCAGGGGTTTCGAAGGAAAACGTGCTGGTGCTGATGTATTTTGTTTCTGGAAGCAGCGAGGTGATCTTGAAGCTTGGGGAGCGTGGAAGAGGGTCGTGACAGGGAGGATTCGGGGGGAGATAGGTGTCAAGCGGTGAAGGATTGGAATGGACGATGAGCGGTGATAGGGACTTCAGCTGCAAGTGCAGGAGGGAAGACAGACTGTGGGTATGGTGATGGAAGGCGAAGTGCTCGTGAGGATAATTGAGGTTCGTAAATCGCTTTGAGGGACCAACAGTAGGCGTTTGCTAAGGGGTCCTCCTTGGGGTATACAGACGTCAAACCTTTGATGGTGCTTTCCGGCACCACTTGTATCGTGTTAAGTTGGGCGTGACGAAGTAGTAAAATACGATTTCGATGGCAACAACAACGCCCGGTCTTGGTTCAAGAAATGAAAGGAGTAATCGAGGTTGATGTGGGAGTGAGGGAAGGAGCAGCCTCGAAATTGTGAACTTCAACGCCAGCCTACGCTAGTGAGACTCACTAGGCCTGAATTTGCCTGATTCCAGAACTACGCCTTATAAAGCTTGGCAGGGTCAAACCGCGTGGGACCTCATCTACGTAGGTATCTATATTGACTGCTTGTAACATTCTCATATCTGACGCAACGAGAGCGAAAGTCTCTTTGATGCGACAGGGGTTGACTATGGCTTCCACATCTGATTCCTTGACAAGACTACAAGATTACTCTACAAAGCTCAAGGAGACAGACTATCATCTCGAGGGCGCAACTGTAGAGCCAGATTATGAAGCCCGTATCTATCGAACTCTCGTGTCGCTACAGAACCAGGTCAAGCAGCATCAAGATGCTCTTGAGAAGGTGCTGTCCTCTCAACTTTTAGACAGGAAAGTACGGCACTGATACAACTAATGTATCTAGCTACGGACGAGAGCAGCGGAACCAGCTATCGATGAACCATCTGAAGACCCTCGAATTCGACTAAAGCAATTGCGTACAATAACAGCGGCCTACAAGTCAATCACACCTGCCGAACCATTTCTGCCTCTACCGAACTCTCCTCTACCAGCGCTCCTCGCGCTCCGTAGCACGCTCAACCTCGTGGACCAGACCAAAACTTCCATCAAAGAAACGAAAGAGCACATCGATGTCGCAAAAGCGCGATTGCAACGCGAACAGAATAATCTGCAAGATGCACGATCCTTGACCCATGCGCTCGAGCAGCGCATTGAAAGACTGCGGCTTGAGAACGAGGAACAAGCGCAGATGAGTCCTGGAGATGTAATGAAGGCAATGGTGCAGGAGCAGCAGCAGAAACGGAAATATTATATGGCGGAACTAAGGAAGCTAGTGATCGCGTTCAATAAATTCGTCGACTCGCACCTCGCAGCTATGGTAGCAGCTGAAGATCTAGGAGGCCCGGTGGTTGGGGATCTACTCGACATCTCCGAAGACACGCTCAGAGCAGGTTTTACAAAGCAAGGTAAGCCGTACAAGGCCAGGCACATGAGCGACTTGAAGCGGAAACGACGCAATGAAGAAGTCTGGGGCTCTGAAAATGAGGATTTCGAGGCAGAGCCGAGGACGGAGAAGGATGCTGCTGCCGGGGAGTTCCGAGCTCTGGTCGAGGATTTGCTGAATGCATCTGCTGGAAATGAGGAGGCTGATCCATATGTGAGGATACGGAGAGAAGGAGCTGCGGTAAGATTCTTGGTTAGAGCGAATGTTGCACAGTTCCATCCTGAAGACGCGCGGAGATTGAGGTTGGTTGATTTTGGTAGCGAATTGAATCTGGAATGACAAAGAATGTGAGGGTGATACCCAAAGGTGACTATATGCAGTATCCAATACATATTCCAGCCCAGGTGTCTGTTCCAGCTCAAACCAGATTTACCTCTACTTCTCAGTGAAGACGGTATGGTGAACTTCCTACACCATGATGAGATCAGCACACCTAGTCCTAGACACAAATAACCAGAAATAAGACGAAGGGAAAGGGGGATATCATGCATCGAACATACCACCCCACACCGCCCATCCCTCACCAAGTGGATATTGTCCTTGCAGCATTGCGTCTCCCTGAACTTCTGGTGAGCATCTACACTTTCCCAGCCAAATACCGCCACAAATGCTTTTCCTTTCTTCCCCGAGCCAATGCTCTCATGTTCAACATCCTCAAGTACCCATCCTGCACTCCCGGCCTTGAAATCATCTGTGTTATCTTTCACGACCGCGATTAATTTCTCTATGTTTTTCTCGTAATTGTCATCTTTAGCATTGAAGTAACAGGTCAGGACTTCGGTCACTGGGGATGTGGTGTGGGATAGGGCGGCCGAAGGTGGGTGCGGGGTGAAGCTGGCATGCATCATGCTGAGGGGCCCGTCAACGATGGTCATGAGGTGTTTGGCGAAGGGCCCATAGCCAGGACTGGCGATGAATTTCTTGTGGCTCTCGTAAGAGTCCCAGTCTAGTCAGGAACAGACATGGTCAGTTCAGAACATCAACGGCTGAATGACTCGGCAGTGCGATGAAGCGCTGATGTACAACAGATTCTACTTGACTGGGAAGTGATGGTACAACACGTTGCACCTTCAAAAGATGCGGCCCATCATGGCCGTTCTTTTCATCGTTGTGCAAGGCTTTATCGACCGTATTCTGTCGCATTGCATTGCGGATACGAAAAGGAGGAAGCTGGAAATTTGCAGAGCTGACCAGTCTTTTGTTATAAACGTGTATGCAAGACGACTGAGCGGTCTATGAGAGCCAAGCATTTTCTTTCCCGTATTCCTCTCTATTGGTGAAAAGTGATTGCACCGGAAGAAGCTCCTGCAGCGTTGCATGTGCAATGAAAGGGGCCTCCCAGGCTCTCGTGATGACCCCTCTTTGTCCTAGTATTTTTCAAATTGATGGCATATGTCGGTACACAATATGACTACCGACATGATGGCACGAGATGTAGAGCGATCGCTCCAGTATCGGGTACCGACATTGAAGCTCCCCTGAGCGAGGTGGCTCTAGTATTGGGTTCGAGTGCATTGACAGCGGGCGGCTGAGTACAGTATCGATACAAGAGATGAGCTCGCTCAAAGCTTGGACCTTGATGTCGGAAGTCGTACCGAAGCCTGCACTGTACAAAAGATTCTCTGCCAATTATTTTGCAGTGTAAAATTGGCGCCACAGTAGCTCGTGACGACCCATCCAAGGTAGGCAATCGTGTATTTGCAATGCACCAATTGTCAGACGACAGATTTCACTAGAAAACATCATACCGTTGATGGACAGGGAAAGCAGATGCAATGCAGACACGGCATGAAATGGCAGAGACTTTTGAAAAATCTAACGCATTTACAATATAACGGTATCTTTGAGCGGGGAAGTTCTTACCGACAAAAAACTGAAGCACGCTCTGGTTCTCTACTTCCCGTCCATAGTACGCCCGTTGATATCCATCCTGTTGTGAAACGGTGTCGAGGGTGGCCTGCCAAACCTTTCCAGCTGCAGATGAGGGGTCTTCGATATTTGCTCCTGCAGACAATGGTATTGTAGCAATCTCAGTCGCCGGAGTAGCCATTGTGATGTTATATAAAGATATGAAGTGGTTGTATGTTGCACGAGTATGATGCACAGTGGATGAAGGTATTCATATCATGGCGACGATAAGTTGCTTGCCATTTTCGGTTTGGTGTCACCAAATTATGACGCGCCCCCCCCTCGGCCATTCATTGCGGAGAAATTGGTGGGGCTAGGGTCGGCCCATGTGTAAACAATCTCAGCCTTATGAGGAACTCAAATCTATAACGGCTTTGCATCAGCATATCTCCACAGACTTACAGCTCGCCATGTGGAATGGAGTGCGGCAATTAAGATTTATTAATTGGATTTTTAAAGCCTCCCTCAGCATGTCGATGTGCTATTTGGCAAATCGGATTGAAGCCTGCCGTGCTTCAGGCTCTCGGCTTCACTCAGGCTTGACTATTCACCAACCGAGTACTCCCCGTTTCAAGCCTGCTGCAGCAATGTTGTACAGGAAAAGAAACCCCACGTGGAAGTCAGTGCCGTGCCTTTACCGAGCTCATGACCAGATCTACAAATGTAAGATGTAGCATTCGCGTGGAGTAGATCAGGGGTAGGAAAAGACCTCCGTAAAAGGCTAAGCTTCAAGGAATCATTGGATATGTTTACCTGCAAAGCGGGAGATCAGTGGACATGGGGCTGATCCAATGACCTGTAAGTGCTTGTTAGTGCTTGCTTTACAATAGAATGAGATCGCTGCCGCGGTGCGGGAATTTTTGTACAATGTATCAAACATTCGTCGACCTCTCGAGACACTTCACTCTGCCATCAAACCTTCTATCTTGGGACATATCCCCTGAGTCACGAGACCTGATTGTATCTCGTCTCCCCATTGGTCTCTATGAAATGCCTTCTTATCTAACAGGCGACCGTGGGTGCACAAAGTTATTGTCATTGATATATTGAGGATTTGCGAGAACACACCAAGAGTAAGCCAACTTACTTCTCGACTCTCGAGCCATCTTAAGGTGATTTGAGATCGTGACAAAAAGCTTGTAGCTTCCCCTTGATGTACGGCCGAGAGGATAGAGAATCCATGGGCCAGGCCTCGACATGATCAACAGTGTCAATCATCCGAACTTTAATACCAACCTTGGCCCAGGCGAACCACGTGCCACCAGTGAAGTCAACCCGGATTCTACCATGCCACGCAGTAAAAAGGCTGTCAAGCATGCTGAGGTCATATACGCTCCGCAGGAGCGAGAGCCCAAGACAAGAAATCGACCGATCAAGGCCTGCTTTCCTTGCCGAAATTCGAAAGGAAAGTGCGATCAAGTGCGCCCCAGGTGCTCAAGATGTGAAGAACATAACTTCCAATGCAAGTATCTTCCCACCAAATTAAGTCCTGAGCAACTGGCTGTCCTTAACGAATTGAAGCAAACGGATCGCAATATTCAAAAGCAACGAACGGTTGTGGCCATTGGGAACCCTTCTAGAAAAATTGAACAAGGGGCTAGGGAAAGCTCCAGCTCCAATGCGAGGGACTCTCATTCCGATGGATGGGTCTCAGGAGCAGACGAGCAGAGTTTCGTCCAGCTCAATGACAATCCTGTCAATGTTGCTAGTGTTGGAAATGACCCATTGGACGAAGACCTCATGTTGGATATGGGATTCAAAGTAGGCAAGATTAGTATCAATGATAGGATTGGAGCCTATCAACGATCCACTGTGGACCAAGAGGTGAGTATTCGAAAACACTCGCCTTGTTCTTGGCTTCCCTATCATTGCGTATTGACTAACCTTAGGGCAGCTAGATGTCGTGCTCAATTCACCACTTTTCGACCATAGAACGCCGGAAGAAAAGGCCGAATGCCCAAGCATTCCCCAAGTCGCAGAGTTCTACGAGCCAATACCCTCCGATACGGCCTACCGCTTCCATCCTGGCAACACTTACGTCGCACCAATTTCCGGTTTCCCGTTTTCTGCTAATCCGATACATACCTTCCGAAAACCGACGCGAAAACTTGCAGATTTGTTGATGGCGCAATACTGGAAGTGTGTCCATCCCGTCGCTCGAACTATCCATAAACCCTCCTTCGAGCGAGTGTATCGTCTGTTCTGGGAAGGACGGCATACTCCGACCTCCGCTCAGGCGCTCATTTTCGCAGCAATGTTCTCCGCGGTCGTCAGTATGTCTAGAGACCACCAGACCCTGCATCAGCTCCGTGGTGAACATATCAATCTACTGGAGATACTCCAGTCGTCAACAGAGGCTCTCCTTGGCCGTGCCCACCTTGCTCGGACAACCAGGCTTGAGACCATCCAAGCTGCTGTGACATACTTGGTAAGTATACTTCCACCATCGTTTCATTCCAAGCATTTACTTGACATTTCAGTCCATTTCGTGTCTGCACAGCATAGGTCGAGGCAAATCTTTTCTTGTCGATTTGAGAGATCCTTGATACTCCGCCAAAAACAGCTGCTCTCCTGTTACAGTATGCTATTCTAATAATCTATAGATCCCACTATGCCGGGCTGACGTCGGTCGCGTCCACTCAACTGCTGTTGCATCGGCTGTCCGCATCGCTCAATGTATGGACCTCCACAAAGACAGCACAGAATGCGATTACGACCCTGTGACGACTCATGTCCGGCGTATGGTCTGGCACGAACTTCTCCTCCTTGATACTCGAGCCTATGAAGCACATGGGCCACAGTTGCTGATTCGAGAAGAGTCTTATACGACCAGATTTCCCCTCAATGTCGACGATCATGATTTGAACCAGAGTGTACCTCCGTGCGAAGACAGTGGCAGCTGGACTGATATGACGTTGACACGAATTCGCATGGAATGCGATAAGGTCATTCGAAGAATCTACCTTGACCGGGATCGCATCGGATCTGGAGATGGTCAAATATCACTCGCTGACGTCCTTCACTATATTTCTCAGTTTCGTAAGAGTATGAAGCAGAGGTTCGGCCACATGTTCGACGACAAAAACCCACTCCAGCACTATGGTCGTCTTATCATTGAACTTCACACGAGGCGTATGTATGCGATGATTCTTCATCATTATCATGGAATGAGTGGGACAGAGAGGATGCCAGGTCTGTACATCCTATTCAAAATATCCTTGCGGATGAAGGTTTACGTGATCACTAGATCGTCTAAACGAAAGGCTGATGGAGTCCGGCATTGCAAATATGGCAATTGCCAAAGAGATTGAGACCTCTGAAGCGTTGAAACCCTGGCTTTGGTACGCTGGTGCATTGCATCAACATCACTATGCACTTCTGATGCTTGTGGAGTTTTTCATGCATCCATATCGCAAGAGCGCTGCACTTGCTTGGGACTACCTAGACTGGGTCTTTGAAGTTCCTCCAGAACAAGCTCATGATCCGCAAAAGGCTCGCCGGTTGTTGACCAAAGTTCGCAATGAGATGAGGGCTTATCTCACAGCCAAGAGACTTCGCGGTTCCAATCATATGAGAGTGTCTTCGACTGAACACAAGCAAGGAGCAGCAGGATTTCTACTACCAGTCAAGACAGGAGCTGGGTATAGAATCAACATCAAGCCTGGCAAACATGCTAATAACGCAAGACCCGCTCCTCGGAGCCGTCCCTCCCACAACATTTGTGTGACGCAAATTGGCAATCACCAATCTCTGAATGCAGACCAAGCCAGGGGTCCAGAGCCGTGGCCTCCAGGCAAATTGGTCTCCGTCTATGGTTCTTCTAGTGACTGGATGGAAGGTGTTGAAACAGCGGATCCAGGGAGATCATTTGATCAGGAGTGGGTGAGCGTCTTCTCCCCTAATCACAGCCCACCATTCTATGACTAATCTCATGTAGCAAAAGTACGAAGATACATACCCTCCCAATGACCAGACGGGAGATCTCAACGGTGCTATATACGAATACAAGCCCTCTACTTACCCGGTCTCATTTGACGAGCAAGGACAACTCCAGGCCATTACATCCATGTATCCTGGGTTCGAAGTTCCTGACGCCTTTGGCTGCCAGAGTCAAGCTTACACCAATGGATATCCATACCCTCCTGGTACACATCATGGTGCAGGTATCTCTGGACCCACTAGTGTCTCCATGGAGAGTCCAGCAATTATGAATAGTGGCTTCACAACTTCAGGAGACAACCCGTCCTTCATCAATGATACCATTGAGGATGATTTTTACCCCAACGGCCACCAGATGGTCAGTGTCAACAGCTTCGGGAGTGACGACAGCTCTAGGACTAATTATAGCCCGAATTACCGAAGAGAAACCATCTGTCCCGGTAGCAGAAATTATAACAATAACCCTGTCTACCACAATTACGAAGAGGCTAATGGTACCATTGCATCTGGAAGAATTATCTCAGACGTACCACATCGGCCTATGTCTGGACGATCCGAACGACTGTCTTCGGGAATCACCAAGAAGAGGAAGCAGCCGGGTCTTGGGCGAGGCTCTCGCTGATGTGAATGTTATGACTACGTACCAAAAGAAGGATGAGTAACGACTAGTTTGGACGAGGATTGCATGCGATATGTACAACATAATATATTTCTTTTAACGCTTGCGATTATGAAAAGATCTTATGTCATTTATTTGCTATATTTCTTATAATAATTTTACCATCCGCAAGATGATGGTTTGACGATCCAAAACAATGATATAATGGACATGAACTACAACGCCATATCCCCCTACTTATGCGCTGCAATTCTCCTTCCACGACAGAAGTGGTAACTTGATATTTTCAACTAACCGCATCACTTTGCTATGGCCTCTGCGGCTCCACTCTTGCTTCATAGTCCAATTGTTCTGAGTCTAGGCATCAGGCACCAATGTACAACATAGTACCAATTCTTTCAAGAAGCCCGCGTTAATAAAATTCCATACCCCAACCTGCTCTTTCTATTCTTGATATTTGGACTTTGGACCTCGCGGACCTCCCTGGACTGGACCTGGACCAGACCTCCTTCGCTCTCGGAAACTATGTAAAGATGGTAGTAGATTGGGCACTAGATCTCCCTAGAACTGGAACTGGACTTGGACCTGTCTTTTCAATTCTGTTTTCATGTATGTACGCACGCCGTTATTGGTCTTGGTAGTTACGTAGGTTGTGTACCCATCATTACCTCTATACAGCGTGCCTTGGAGGGGGTTGCTTGATACCTTGACTTTGACTTCATCCTCTCTAGCGAAACGAACAGACGGTGATAGGAACTGGTTGGGAACCTCTGATATTGATTTAGTGGGTAGTGAAAGGGTTGGTGTTTGATTAGAGTCGACCTATTTTCTCGATCAGAGAAGAGTGGATACCTTGGTGGTGTCAAGATACGGTGTTTTTGAGGGATGGAGGGTATATGGTCTTTGGAGGATCTTTGTTTGGAAGGAGGTTTATTCCGGATTCAGATGTGACAGAGCAGGTTCCAAATAGACCAATTATCTGTTCCATACAGAACGACTACTCGTTCAAAAGTCACCATTTTGGAGGTATAAGTCATGATTCTAGTATCGCCCAGCTTTTTTTCATCTCATCATTCATCCATCCTCCAAATCCCCAACCTCCTCATTTGCACCTCTTCTCCACAATCCCCTTCCCATGCTCCTCATACTCTTTCCTCGATATCCACATCTGATGGAAAGTTCCCAAACTAGCCAATATACTCCCCCCAATCCAACTCCCAAACTTTCTCTCGACAGGATTGCCCGGTGCAGCTAATCTGACCCTGACACCTGGATACATCTGTTTTAATTCCCCATCTAGACGTTCCACGAAGCCCTGATAGAGGGAGCTGCTACCCGTAACAACGACAGCGTTGAGGAGATAGGGCCGGATGTCGACGTCGACTTGTGATAAGGAGGATTTCACTAGGTCGGGGATACATTGGTGTTGTGAGGGTGGTGGGTTAGAGGCATCGGAAAGGGCGAGTTTGGCGTCAAAGAGGGATTCGATTGGGCGGTAGCGGTCGACGGCGGGGAAGAGTTGGTTCCAGCCGTCAGGCATCTCGAATGGTTTCCCGGGATGCTGGCGTGCTACGTCCATGTTCGTATTACCTTGTGGCGTGTGGCCTCCCAGCCTACCGGGACCAGGCCATGCGGCTATAACGCTCTCTTTGAATTCTGTAAGGACGCGTTCTTCTTGGAATGTGCGGAATGATGGATGTGGTTCTGTGCCTTCGGGAAACTTTCGATAAGTGGCTGCTGAGGGGCTGTTGGCATCAACGGCAGTTTTCGAGGTTATTAGGTAGTGAGGTGTTAGAGGTACCACGGGGGTGGATTGGGCGAAGAGGAGGCGTAGTTGTTGGGAGATGTAATTGCCAGCGAGCGGGGAGTGAACAACGCCCTTTTTCAGGACGAGGCCGTCATGAACAGGAGTTATGGAAGTATTAGATGCGCCGACGTCAATCACGAGGGCGGAGGATTTGCCGGAGGCGAAGCTGTGGATATTAGCATTGGGCCTGAAGGAAAGGCATCTTAATAGAACTCAAAGCACTCACGAAGCGAGGACACCATTTCGTGCAAGCCAGTATGCAGGAACGCCCCAATTCTCCATCGCAATCTCGATTCCTTTTTCTCGATCCTTGCCTGCGTTCCAGCCCGTTTCTGTCATCAATAATGGATTCTCTCCCAATGGCTTTTCCTGCTCTTCTATCCCTTCCATTTTCGCATCATCGTTATCAGTGTCATTAAGGCCATTGGACGCCAGCGGTCCAGGTTTTGCGTTCGTTAGTCGCGATGTGATAGCATATTCCCACAGTTTCGCTGCTGTATCCCAATCTTCCACTATGCCCTCCTTTGACATCACATTGCGTATCGAGATCCCCGGTCGTGGGGTATATATTGAGTTGTCACCAAATAATTGCAATGGATGAATGGAATCCACTCTTGATGGAATAAGACCATAATATGACGGTACGACCGATTTGGGGACATCTTCGCCAGCAAATCCGGCGCGTGTGGTCGCGTAGCCAGGGTCAAGGACGAGTGCCGAGATTTCGTCTAGGTCCTCAATTAGCGACTCGTAAAAGATTTTCTTAGATAGTGGAGGCGTAATTACCTCCTCCGTACTCATTGGCGTCTGGGGGCTTAGTTGTAGCTTGACCGGTAGCCATGATGGGACCTCTAGGCAACGTTAAAGACTAAGCGGAAGCTCAGATCAGTCGACCAGTCAGTGAGGAAGGGTCGGTCTGATCGTTTGCATCAACGGCAGCGGTTCTAAGAACAAGAGTTGAAGAAAGCTACTTGGGCGCTGTGGCATTGGGGGCCTTACAAGGCTGCGGTTCCTGCAGCATTTGAAGATGATCGACGCAAGGGTCCAGCCGTTGGCTAGAGGCGTTGCTGACCTTCACTTCGCTGAGACTCTAACAAGGACACGCGACTTCTCAAACAACATGTCATGAATCTTCTACAGTATGCCGGGAAGCTATACTCCCTTGATACCCTTGACAAAAGGTTCACCGCCTCTTCAAGAGCCCTCCCCTCACGCATTGATCCTGTCAGGTCATCGCCCGAAGAAAGCAGCTACAAGAGGGGCAAGGCTAGGGGGAACGATGTAGCTTCAGAGGCTTCACCACCGCGATGGAAAACCCCAGAGTTTATATACCATGGCTTGGTCTTCCTGATTGCTGTGCCACTTATGTTCAAGACCGTAATTGACGTTTCCAAGTGTATGCGTTACCCAGGCAGCCTTCTTCTGCCATTCAATCAAGGGCTAGCTCAACAGACTGATATCTCAT
The DNA here is from genome assembly GCA_035521555.1 of Lecanoromycetidae sp. Uapishka_2. Classification (NCBI taxonomy): domain Eukaryota; kingdom Fungi; phylum Ascomycota; class Lecanoromycetes; species Lecanoromycetidae sp. Uapishka_2. The sequence continues at coordinate 13,674 of JASZXT010000305.1, forward strand.
ATGCAGCTTCCAATCCACAATATCCTAAATTTGCCCCTCTTCTATCTTCAGGATGGATACCAGGTCGCATGGTAGACAATTCAGATGACCAATACGCGACTTTCAGAGACAACGTGCCGTATCTGCTTGTTGTCTTGACTTTACATCCCCTACTACGAAGAGCTTTCGAATCCATATTTAAGCCTGACTCTTTGCTATCAAGAAAGGCTCCGCATGAGACACATACCCCTTCAGAACATCATAGCGCAGATAATCGAAAGTTACAAAGACTTACCTTCGATGTGAGCTTCGGTATTCTGTTCATAATTGCACTACATGGATTCTCGGCAGCCAAGGTCTTGATTATTCTATACATCAATTACAATATCGCTACGCAGTTGAAGAAGGAGTACGTACCGGCCGTAACTTGGATCTTCAACATTGGCATCTTGTTCGCGAACGAGTTGGGAAAAGGCTATCCTTATAGTACTATCGCCAATGTCATTTTGCCTTGGTCAGCCCCTTCGGAACCGGGTGCAGAGCAGAAGGCTCTGGAGAATTGGGGCGCCGTGCTTGATAGCTACGGCGGATTGATTCCTAGGTGGGAAATCCTATTCAATGTAACAGTCTTACGGCTGATCAGCTTCAACCTTGATTACTACTGGAGTTTGAACCGCTCAGGTGGTAGCCCAATCGAGGTTCGTACCCCAGAGTTATCGTCTTTGATTTAGATACATTTCATGCTGACTGCCACAAGAAGAAACAGCTCGATCCTGCAAACCTGTCAGAAAGAGATAGGGTGGACATTCCTGCCCAATCTCAAGATTATTCCTTTCGCAATTATCTCGCATATGTCCTATACTCACCTTTGTACCTTGCGGGACCAATATTGACGTTCAATGATTATATTTCACAGCAGCTATATACCCCTAAAAGCATTACTCGGGATAGGTCTATACTATATGGCGTTCGGTTCTTCATCTCTCTCTTGGTTATGGAGGTAACAATCCACTACATTTACGTAGTTGCCATCTCGAAAGCACAGCCCGCGTGGGAGGTTTATTCGCCGTTGCAGCTGAGCATGCTCGGCTACTTCAACCTTCACCACATCTGGCTGAAGTTGCTACTGCCTTGGCGATTCTTCCGACTCTGGTCCTTACTCGATGGCATTGACCCACCTGAGAATGTGGTTCGTTGCATGTCCGACAATTACTCGGCCCTCGCATTCTGGCGGGGTTGGCATCGGAGTTTTAACCGTTGGATCATTCGCTATATCTACATTCCTCTAGGTGGTAGTGGAGGACCTGGAACACATGGAGCATGGGGAAGGGTTCGGGGGGTCGCCAATCTATTGGCAGTCTTTACCTTTGTGGCGATGTGGCACGACATTCAGCTGAGGTTGCTCGTATGGGGCTGGCTGATCTCGCTGTTCGTTCTTCCGGAGACAGTGGCGACATTGCTTTTCCCCAAGCACAAATGGAAGAAATACCCAGAGACGTATCGGATTATTTGTGGTGTTGGGGCTGTGGGAAATATTCTAATGATGATGTCTGCCAACCTCGTCGGCTTTGCCGTTGGCCTGGATGGGCTTAAAGGATTGGTACAGGGTATTGTTGGCACTTACTCAGGTAAAACCCTCGTTGGTTTCAATATTGTACAAGATCTCGCTCACTCTCCCATAGGTTTAGCGTATCTAGCAGCTGCATGTGCTACTCTTTTCACAGGAGCACAGGTCATGTTCGAGCTGAGGCAGCAAGAGCTAAGGCAAGGAATCGACATGAAATGTTAATGTAGATCGAATCAAAGCCTACTCAGAGCTTGTAGATTTTTGTAGATTCACGGCAACTATAGAATTGCGCTCATTTCTCTTGGTCTAGACGATGAATGGATGAGCTCGATGAGATACGTCGCCTTCCCTCGGCACCAACGCTGATGCTGTTCCTCGTGCTTAGAGAGGATTTTGGATCTTCCTTCGCAGCAGACTTCAACTTTCGGACAGGACCGCTACCTTCGTCTGACCTTTGAAACTCCTTTGGGTATAACGTCAAGCCGATCTGAATTGTCTTGATGCGGGCTTGACGGGCTACAAGTTATGGAGAGACTGCTCCAGTGTACCTGTAAATCAAACATCGATGCTTCCCACCTGGAAGGAATGGTATGTGATACGACCAATTCGCTCGCCTTATGTCTCTTAAACGACATGTCTGCCGTCTACCCTTCCACATTAAACCAACCCGAGACTATGTTTGGATCAGTGAAGATGCCCTCGACAACGCAATGCGCCAATTCGCGCATGCGAAGATCACAAGACGACATGTCAGTCTCGCTCCTGGACCAATGGAGGCGACAAAGAGAGCTTCCAAGCGGCGCATGGTAAATCTTGCTCAAGTAGGGGGTGGAGTTGGACTTGATCCAAGCCTTCTGCCCGGGTTTGGAGGTGCCATGGATCGAAGAGATTGGCAATGGCAGAGTCCAAAGCCACCAGAAGCAAAGAATTCAAAGGGTACTACCTGTTTCTGACGTTCAATGGCTTGCAGAGAAGCTAATCCTGGGGCAGAGCTTGCACCTCTACCACATTGGCTCCTGGGTCTTGAGCCTGAAAGTCGACGCCAGACGAGTCTGAAAGATGGGCTGGAAAAGTCAAGTCAAATGCCCTCACAGCGCGAAGCTGTGACGACCGATCCCACCTTTCTTGCGGAATTAGGAGAGTGTCAGTCTCTTGAACAAATACGCAATTGGGCTACGCAGCACATTGTGGATCTACGGAAATATAGCAGGCTGGCCTTTCGCCAACTTGTTCAGAGAGGAAGAGCTTTATCGACGATCCTGCAATCACTTGAAGAGCCCACACTTGACACTCCTGGAAACAGAGCTCATTTCCTGGAGCGCGTGTTACAATCATCGATGACCCCCAAAGATGCGGATCTATTGGGGCTGTGGATCAAAAAGCAGCTATTGCTCGGGGCTTGGTCTGAAAAGGAGATCTCAAATCTTGCAGGTCTGATAGCAAAAACTCCTGAGCTCAGGGACGATGAGGAAGTGAGATGTACCCTTATCGCTTCCATGTTTGAAGGACTTCAGTCATCTACTGTTCTCGGACTACAAGATGTCAATATGGATATGCCTGGTGTTCTACTTGAAGCTGTTGCAAAAGGGCTCGTCACACGTAAAGCACATACTCTGGGGATCACAATTATAGAAGCTTTGCAACCAGAACAGGTGTGGCAACTTCGAAAGAGGGTCGCACTTTTCTTTAAGAAATTCATTCGAAGTCAAGCCGCCCATGATTACGATAAGGAAGAAGTTTTGCAGCTTGAAGCGATCCCAAGATCTTTGGAAGTATTTCGCAGTCTTCCAGAAAATGTAGCGCAAGGTACAGTACTCGAAACGAGCAAGGCTCTGCTCGAGCTTCAGTCTGATCCTTCCCTCAGTCGGCAGGCATTGAGAAAATTCCTAAAAATCTGGTGGTCATCTCTTGTGAAATCGAAAATATTCGATTTCACCAAGAAAGGTCCTCTTGAGGTCAACAACCAAGGCACTGCTAGTACTCGAAGTCAGCGCATGTTGGCAGACCAGCCCTTAGAAATTCTTGCCCCGTACCTACGACATTTTGATGATGAAGGCAAAGCTCGATACCTAGTCCGACATTGGGTATGTCCTGCATTACCTTCCAATGAGTGGCAGCAAGCTATGATTTGGTATTTCAAGCTTCGCAGGACGCGGAAGGACGAGTCGCCATTCTTACATTTTCTACAAGTAGCACACGGCAATTCTCAGCTTCCGGACAAAAAGGTTCAGCGACTTTTCCGCTTGTTGCAGATGATGCAGATGTCGGAGACAATTGAGGACATCCTTATAGCCTCGGAACGAATTCGTATACCTATCAGTAAGGCAGCTGTCTTGCAGAGCATCAGGACTCATATGGGAGACCAGCCTAGGATGGCGGAACGAATCTTTAATGCCTACCCACGACTACCTATTGAACGATGCCCGGACTTTGTCGAAAAATTAATACTCAACGCCAATGTACATCCGAACCTCGCCTTGGAACTCTATAAAAGTCGAAAACTTTCGTCTATCCTAAGGGCTCGTCCCGGAAGTCGGAGACCAAATTTAAAAGGTCGGGCGAGCCTTCTAGGACGAATGGCCATTGCTTACTCGAAAGCAGTCCATCTGACTCCCCGAATGGCCTTCAGACGTATTTACAGATGCTACCGTTGCATCATTACCGAGCATCTTGGTCCTGTCCCAATTGATATTGTGCACGCTTTTGTCCGAGCGGGTATTGTGCAACCGCTTCGGCAAGGCGAATGGATTAGCACGGTGAAGCATCGATGGATTCTGTCGCTGATTCGGGACATCGAAAGCTCACAGGATGGCGAGAGAGTGGATGAGCTTGTGTATCGTTGGCGAGGTGCTATTGCAAGGAACAATAAGCAACGTAATGAGCGCATCCTAACCTCGGGACTTGGGGAGCAGGAGAGCAAGCTGGATTTCAGCTTTCGAACGCAATGGTCGGAACGTTGGTCCCGGTATGAGAGGGTCGTGACCCCTCTGAAGACGCCTTAGGGGTCGAGTCGATCCGTAGGTTTTATACTTCAGTGACCGCCTCTGGTACTTTTGTGCCATCGCATCCACAATGTAAGGAATTGGACAAGAGTTCCGGACATCGAAGAGCTGGATGTTGCTCTCCAATTCGTTCTATGGCGCCTTTCCATGCATTATGCTCGTCTTGTTCCTCAGATTTCCATCCCCAACTATGCCAACCTTGCCTTCCCCCTAACTCCTTTTAACATCCCCATCGCCATGTCCAAATCCTCCTCCGAATTTTTCTCCCAAATCCACTTGTATCGTTCTCCTAAATTCCTCCTCATCGCCTCTCTATCGTCCCCAACCCCCTCTTCCTCACAGTCATACAATTCCCCCGCCTCCCTACTCGTCGTGACCAATTTCTGCGTCCTAGGTCTCCTTACCGCATCAAACGCCTCAAACGCCTGCTCAATACCCTCCGCCGTGTCCACCTCACCAAGTAAACTGGACATAACGAAGGCATCCTCCAGCGCCATACCCGCCCCAGCGCCCTGATGCGGTGTACTAGCATGTGCGCCATCGCCACTAAGACATATCCTGCCTTTATAATATGTTTTCGCAGGTGGATAATCGAAAAGCGCCCAAACATCCGGCTTCTCCATAAGCGAGAGGATTTTCTTGACGCTCTCGCCCCAGTCCTCATAATCACTTTCCATACCCTCTCGATCCATAGGAAGGACCCATCTCTCATCTTCCCACTTCCCATCACGCTTCGTTCGGAACGCAACGACGTTCATTGTTTCCCCCTTTTCAATCGGGAAAGTGAGGATGTGCCCATGTAGACCGCAGTACATGACCGCGTTCCGGGCTAATTCGTCGCCGAGGAGGGAAACGGCTTTCGACATCGGGATCAACCCGCGGTAAGCGTACTTTTTCGTGAAGCTGGGATGAACAGCGGGATCCTCGTCACCAAGGACGAATTGTCGGATTTTGCTCTTTACACCATCGCAGCCAATTGCAGCACTGGCTTCTGCGCTGCCGCCATCTTCAAAATGTAAGCGCACGCCGTGTGAGGTTTCTTGGACCTCGATGACCCGTTTGCCAAAGGTGACATTCTCCTTCGGCATCAGCGCGACTAATTCGTCAAGGAAGGCGGCGCGGTGGATGCTACTTTGTACCGGGTGTTCTTTCTGTCCGTCCCGGACTGCGCAGATGTAGTCGCCTGCTTTGCCGAGACCGCAATTCATGCCGGCGTAGAAGTCGAACCATATATCTTTCTTGTCTGGGGAGGCATTGTGCGTTGCTCTTCTTTCGTAGCCTTTACGAATCTTTGGGTCTATCAGATCCATTGCGCGGATGGAATTTGGGCCGAAGGAAACGCCGGCACCGACTTCGGCGAAGGCGTGGGCGGATTCGTAGAGGTGGAAGGGGACGTTGCGGTGGAGGAGGCCGATGGCGAGAGCGAGGCCGGCTATGCCGCCGCCGCAGATGGCGATGTTGAAGGGTTTTTGGGGGGTAGTAGCGGTCATGGTGGGCGATGGGATATTGCTTGATGGCATACAACTGTTTTCAGAGTAGTATTTGAAGTACTTTGACAACGCAAGCGGCGGTCGAGGCTAGGTTTTTGGACATGGGAGGAATGAATGTTGAAGAAAGTAGGCCAATTTGCTACGTGCAAGTGTCTCAAAGTGAAGCCTTGGGCCTCAGTCGAATGGGGAGCGGGCATGACGGGCGGCCTTTGGAAAGGTACTGGGAATTGGAGACGTCATATGCCATTTGTATAAGTCGGATATAAAGGACTTCCAAGAGGTTAGTTAGCGTGTACAATTCTTGGCATTAAATGAGCCTTGTATGCCCTAGCCACCTGTACAGCACATCAAAGCATATCTTATATACAGAAAGCCTGCAGCTATCGATATACATCATGCAACCACGTTGACCTACAATTCTTATGTATACATAAATGATGTATCTTGGCGTCTGCTCCGACCGCTTGCTGCCCTGAAGCGTCTTGATTGAGGATTCTTGAAGCAAAGTGTAGCACCTTAGTAATCCCTTCATCGTTTCATTAATCTTCATTCTGTTACTCGTACACGTCATGATCGCACAATAAGATAAACAGATCTTCCAATTCTGTCACGAATACTCTTCATCGATCTCGACTTGTTTATGCCTCACAATTACGCCTCGCCCTTCGTCCATTAAGTCTCCAGCCGTGCTACTAGAAATCGCTTGGTCCCCTACGATCAGAACTAACCTCTCCTGCGCCCTACGCCGTGCTCCTCCTTCCTCCCTTCTCACTCTCAACCTCACCAAACGCTTGTAGGTGGCTAATCTCTCCACCCCAGCACCGGAACCGCTCAGTGTCTCGGAAACGGGACTCTGCAGTGCTAGCGCCAGAAGCTCTGTCACCGTGTCCCAGCTGCTGCTCGTCACGCCCGTGACAAAGACCACCCAGATCGTATATGACATGGCGATGAACATGTACGCTACCACAATGCAAATGGCCAGGTAGTCTGAGACGCTACTCGTGTACCAGCCATAGCCGAAGACCTCGCAGTCCATGTGCTGCGTGACATAATTGGAGCCCGGAGGTGCAGAGAGGACGGCGTTGTGTTTGGGCCTGATACTGAGCAGCAACTGGTCATAGCCAGGGGCCTGGGGTGGCTTCTTGAGATCCCACTTGAACGGATCGGATCTGGCATCTGGCGAAGCGGCGAGATTGAAGGCTCGACGACTACCGTAGCGCGACAGGCCGTTCGCGAAGGTGGAGCCAAGTATAAGCTCGATCAGCTGGCGCCTTCCACCTGAGCGGCAGGCTCCGTCGTTCAACCTGTCTACATCCGTAATGTTGGCATCAGGCGTCTTGAAGACGCAAGAGCCCGTTCGCTGATCGAAGACAAACTGCGATTGCGTTCGTTGAGCGACCAGTTCGGTGGCGACGCCTACGTCCGAGAAGAGCCGCTGAAGAGTATTAAAGGGGCGGGATTGGTTCTTGCAATCCCCTGAAGGCGTAGATGGTGTGAGAGATCGATACCAACGCTCTTGGAGCGTAATGAGGCGTTAATAGTCACGAGCGTGAGCAGAAGAGGCATCAAGACCCATCGTAACGTTTGGACTAGACCCGCTTTCCTCGGCAATGTACCAGGCTGCGTCACTGATAACCGAATCCGAGGTGACTTTCGCGTAAATCCACGATGCACTGATCGAGCATCCGATCACAGCCCGAGATCTTGTCATTGGCTCCTCAGGAAATTGGAGATAGACCCCGCCACTCACAGGGCCGAATCGGTCAGTAGGAAGAGAGACCCAATTAGTCTGCAGCTCATTGGAAATTTTGGAATTGGAAGTCGATATATTCAAAGACAATTCACGGTCATCCCATTGCGTAGATCCTTGCTGGGATGAGGTAAGTTCACGGTTTGTCCATAACTTGACAGGAAAATTCAAGCTGAATACGTCCGTTGAGATGTTCTGAGCCAAGGCGCACCTCACACCCACTGCAGGATTCGTTGTAGAAGCCGACGAGGTATGTTCACTGGCATATTTGTATTCTCTGGCAGCAGAGAGGCCGCGCCTAGACCTTACTTGTGCTAGATCATACCAATCCTGAGTCATAGATTGCTGTATGATCGTCGTGATTGCGTTCGTTTGGGAAATCCTCGTCTCCCGGTTGAAACCATAAATTGAGCCTGTGTTTAACAAACGTGGAATCCTAGCGGATGGGCTTTGAACGATCATTGGTCTCGGATTCACGTAACCTAGCATCGCCAGCGGCACATACATGGATGAGTTGAAATTCATGAAGTATGCGCGAAGTGACTCGAACCCGCCGCTGGCGCAACAAATGTGCCGTGCATCGGCTTCATCAAAACATTCTGGTAACTCGTCGGTACCGTCCACAACGCTCGGCCATAGCTCATCGGGTGTCGCAGGAAGAAAGTACTCCGTTCCTCCCGCCGGCACCATTTGAGGTCGCGGCTGAAGCAGCACAGCTGACGATGGAGCAATCAGCACAGCGATAATTGCTGAGACACCGATTACCAATAGCAACCTTAACCTTCTCCAGCTTCTGATGCTGTACAGCACCCCCACGAAAATTTCTGGGCCCCATAGATAATTGGCCTGACTGAAGAACACACCTGAGCTGACGAAACCAAATGGCACCCCATCATGCATCAAGTCATGTCTTGAGACGTGCAAAACGACAGTCGTGAGACTAGCCACGCACACAATTTCCAATACCTTGGCGGCCACCTGAAAGAAGGCAAGGTAGAGTGCATCGGACTGCGTGTAGGAAAATCCTGGCCCAAGATATATCGCATTGTAATTGATATAGATGAGAAAGAAGAAGATGGCGCAGGGGAGAATATGAATGGCGCAACGGCTCAAAGCAATCCATCTGCTGCGTCGTAGAACAGGCTTTGGCAATTCAGCCGCTGTCCACGGGCGAAGGAATGTGTTCAGGAGTTCGAAGCCTAATGCTCGGAGCAGATACTTTGCCTGAGCAAAAGGGGCGAAATAGCGTTTAGGCAGCATGACTCCAGGGAAAGATTCAGAGCAGATTGTCTTTCCAGAAGTAAGAAAAGAATCAAAGCCATTCTTAAGCTGCAGAGGCAAGTCAAATGTGACATAGGTAGGTAAGGCTGGGGTTTAGAAATGGACAAGGCTGAAAGTGGCACTGTACAAGTCGACATGGTGGGAGGATAAATGGCCGAGGGTTGCTGAGCAGGGCAGTAGTGCAGGCGGCACCTAGGCTGTAGACTGCATGCTCGGTGTGTGCTGGCAAATCGACTCGTAAAGTCTGAATGGGTAAGTTTTGGCTATGGCAGTCGTACGCTGGTTCTATTAGCGCCGTGGGGTCGTCACACGGCTGAGAGGGATCCGGACGAGGCAAGTTGCGTCTTACCACAGGTCCTCTTGCACACCAAATCAATGATTTCTGGATTTTCTGTTTGCAAACGGTCGCCCAAACTTCAGAATGGCGCCTGTTGCGCCCCTGAAGTGCATTGCACTGCCCTATAACGCTCCACATTGCCTTCTGCTTGCTCAATGGTCCTCTGGTGCTCCCCCTTTCACCTTCGCTGCTCCCCTTAAAGCTGCGCTGCTGCCTTCTTCCTGAACGAGAACTATAAGTTATAGCTTCATTCTGCTAGTAGTGCTCCGGGGGCTAGAATTGGCCATGGGAACGAGTGGGGTTTCCTTGCTTACTAGGCTGGTAAACTGGTCTTCAAAATCCAACTGACGCTGCTTTTTTCCGTTACCATACTATGAGAGCGAGATATGTTCCCTTGAGGTGAAGAGCAAAGTAAAGAAACATACATATAACTGTGCGTCAGTAGGGGGGTCGATATAGATACGCAGATTTAATCAGTCCGCCAACATGCCTGAAATCGGAATCAGCAAAGTCATGGCTTTGAGAGATTGAAACGGAAACGATGACTCTTCGCATTCGAATGCTTGCAGTGCGCCCTCTATTGTAGAGACCTAGCTGTTAATACAAGCATTATAGTACAAGTCTTACTCAATTCATCCACTTAGCTCCAAGAAGAGCCTTCCGTCTCATTGATCAATGTCCATCTTTTCCACAACGACTGCATCATCCTCTGACGACAGCTCGTGCACTGTGACATACTTGCTGATCTCCTCCCTTGTAATGATCTTTTCGTTCAGCACAGCAGTCGTACCACGCTTGAATTTGTAGTCCCGCTGCTTGATTTCTCTTTGATTGGGTGTGATGTAATTCCTCATTAAAGTCGTCTTCTCCTCAGTAATAACGCAAACATCCACGTTCGATCCTGATCCAAGATCGTTGAAAATACCAGCTTGGATAGCATCTGAAGTAAGCTTTACCGCCTCTTCTCTGGTCATCTTCTGCTTCCATTGAGTCTCGAACACTGACATAGCCGCTAACGACCCACTGCCCATCGTAACATATGGTAGCTTATCTGTGCTTCCGTGAGCGTGGACAGTGTAGAGGCCGACTCCAGTAGGGTCAACGCCAGCCACGACCAAGTATGCGCCAATGTGACCTTGGTATCGAAAGAGATGCTGCTTGAGCATTGTCATGCATGTAACAACGCGGGGTTTACGGCCTGTAGAGAGGGCGTGAAGCTCGAGGTTTGAGGAGATGATGGCGGTCGTGAACTCGGTGTCAGCTGCTGTGCCGGCACCGGCACACCATATTTGAGGAGCGATGTAATGTAGCTTTTCGCAATTCTGCTCCGATGTTAGAAAATTGATGGCAGTGCGATCTTGCGGTCAACGCCGACCTTGTCTGCTACTATTGGGCCAGATGTTGCTCGTGTGTCTGCTGCTATGACCACACCTCCATCGTATACACATCCTACGATAGTTGTGCCTGTACTCGTAGCCTTCGGCAACGGTACTCCTTGTGCGTGTAGGGCTGCATTACGGTTGTAGTTGGAAAAGTCGAAGCCAGGCATGTCGGCGGAGGAGCTGTATTGACGGTGAAACCCGGCTTGCAGTCCAGGAGAACTGCTTCGACAAGTAGCCAAGTATCTTCAAAGAGCTCAGAGATAGGCTACCGCTTATGGGCTGTCGAACGATGCCCTGTTCAAATCGAAGTGTGGTTCTGACTATTGATGATTCGTGACGAAGAAGAGCTGCCTCAAGAGCTTGGAAACGCGCTAAGCCTTAAGTTCTACCTTAGTTCTATGCCTTGCATCTTGCCAAGACTTTCAGTACGCGCTCTAGATTTCCTCAAATCCACCACCATGAAGAGGTAGATGTGAGGCGGCGAATCGCCATGCTGCCTTCTCGATCTCATTCACACTGGCCCTAGATCTCCCTCATAGTACACTCTGGATCGTACCTTGAAGTTTCTTACGGGAACTCCTACGTTATCCCGCCGACATTCCTTTACAACACCCCCTCGAACACCGTGTAATATCAGGAACAACAAATACATTTCAGGTCGAGAAGTCCGCACTGTCTCTCCAGTGTTCGAAAGAGCAAGGATGTCGTTCGTGAAGATGGGCACAAGCCCCTCTCCCTTTGGAGGTAACGGGGGCGATTCGAACAACGTGCAAACCCAGATAGGACCTGAGTTGGAGGAAATACTGACAGAGGTGAATTTGAGCATCTGAAATGGAGGAATAAGTCTAACATCTGGGGTGCTAGGCTATCGGCTTTCAAGCTCTTGCTGGAGAGGCCAAGCTGCGCTTGCTACCCTCGTCATGGCCGGCCGAATCCCTGCCTCCCCCAAGTGCTTCATTGCTCTCCATTGCCTCGAAGAAAGGTCTCCTCGCGGCTGCTGGACCAGAATCAGTCGTCATTGCAAGCACTGACTCAGTACGAAAAGCATTCTCGACGACAACCGATGACAATGTGAAGCCCTTCACTCCCCAACTAACTCTACCCATCGGTACGAGAGTGTCACAAGTCGCTTTCTCCGCAGACGAGGACTATCTAGTGTTATCAGCAGAACAGGGCGGAGGCCTTGCAGTCTACGAGGTTCAATCTCTGATGCAGGGTAACACTCAGCCAACTTACCAGATGGCTACTAATGGTACTGCACTGCGGTCCTTGGTACCAAATCCTACCCCAGAGAAAGCGGAGCTGTTTGCCGTAGTCACTACTAGTGGGCACTTAATGATGGCGAATATGAAGACTAAGGATTTCTACACACGTCCTCAAGGACAAATCTTAAAGGACAGCGTCAGCTGTGTCTCGTGGAGTACACGAGGCAAGCAATTAGTCGCTGGGCTTGCAGATGGAACATGTTATCAGATGACTCCTGAGGGAGAAGTCAAAGGGGTGCTTGCTAAGCCGCCCGGCCTCGAAGGAGATCAACATGGTGAGCATTTCCGTCATGGTGCTGGCCAATCGACTAACCTTGACAGTATCGTCTTTATCCTGGCTTGAGAACAATGTATTTCTTGCCGCATATACACCAGCGACTGGGGAGGACGGTCTCCCTCCAGCTACGACGTACCATGTACTGACTCGAAATGCAAAGAATCAGAACGCCATAATCTTTCAAAAGCTGCCTGAGCCTTGCGCTCCGTTTGGACTAAATCGGTCTCCTCCTTTCCAATTCATGCAGCGTTTGAAAGATTTTCCACCAAACTTGCAAGATGCCATAGTTATGGCTTCCACCGCATCTATAGACATTGGCTTGGTCACCAGATCCAAGACGCCCTTATCTCAAGATTTCCCAGCCGAGAAGATCTCGAGTGTATTCACAACAACGAAAATGGCCGATGATTCTCGGCGTGCCCAGATGGCCATAGATGAGAACATGTCGGACACGTCGCCCATAGGTGTTGGGCTGGATCTTTCAAGCAGAGATAATGTCACGCGACCGTTGCCCAAGGAGGAATTCGAGGAATCTCAGAGTCCTCTACCCGCAATAATGGTACTTAACAATGAAGGCATACTGTCGGCATGGTGGATAGTTTATACCGAATCCATTCGCCAGGGGACGACTTATCCGGGGCTGGTCGTTGCTGGAGGGACAGAAGTACAGAAACAACCTCAATCGGAACGGCAAGCCTCACCATTCGCCAGCACGAATGCACCCGCAGCATCTCCATTTGGTCAAAATGCTTTTGGAACACCATCAACACCAGCAGCAAATATTGGGGGAGCACTCAGCAAGCCTTCAGCTCCTGCTTTTGGTGCGACAAGTGCTCCAGGTACAACCTTTGGCGCTCCTTCAGCATTCGGGAAGTCGGCGTCGCCATGGGGAGGTGCAGTTGGCCAGCCTGCTTTTGGATCTTCTACGCCGATGGGAAGTGCTTCACAAGGACCTTCATTTGGATCGACGGGAGGGATGGGAAGTCGTCCGTCACTCTGGGGTACCCCAGCGTCAGGGACTGCAGCGGCCACGGGGAGCACTTTTGGCCAACCAGGCTTAGCTGGAGGCAACAGATCTCCATTTGCTGCTACCACAGGCAATGCGTTCGGCTCAAATACAGCAACTAGTGGCGGAGGTTTTGCGTCATTCGCTGAAAAGCCCAGCGGATTCATGACTGCGGCTCCTAGCAGTGGTGGTGAGAACCCCTTTGCCAAAGCCAATCCTGCCGCTTCCTTTGGCGCTGGAATGGATACAGACACTAGTTTCGGAACAACGCCGAAGAAGGACGCCGAGGATTCGAAGAGTCTATTCGGGGCTAGTGAGTTTAAGCTGGGATCAACCTTCAAAGGAGATGGTACAGCTGCGAACGATGCACAAAAGTCTGCTGATAATGCCTCTGATTCTTTGTTTGGTGGTGGCTTTGGTGATACTCTTACGCAGAAAGAAGCACCCACTCCTCAGACAAAGGACGCAGAAATGGACGAAGATGATGTTACACCAGCTCAACCTGTTCAGGCCCCACCTAGTACGAAAGCATTGACCACGCCAGTAACGAAACCGGCTTCGCCAAAATTCAAGTTCCCTCAGCCGAGCATGCCGCCCTCGACCGGCGGACTCTTCGGTACGCAATCTCAAAGCAAAGAAACCCCAGCTGCGGTTCAAAATAGTCACCCTACCAGCTTTGGTTTTGGGAAGCCATCGGGGACGCCTGCACCAATTTCTACGACGCCCAAAGACACGCCCCAGAAATCCGAGCAGGCACCACTACCTTCTATAGAAACATCACCTAAAATTAAAGAAGAGCCTCAGTCCGATGAAGATGAGATTTCACCGTTGAACGAGATTGAGGCGGCTCCTCCGCAGGGCTACGATACCCCAAACACGCCTTTGGGGTCGAAAACCCCAGAAGCACCCTTACCACCAGAGTCGACGAGCAAGTCCAGCTTTGCACCCGGCGACTCATCAAACTCTTCAAAATCTTCAGACGATGCGCCCCTACCGCCAGACTTTCTACCTCCAAAGAAACCAAGCAAGCTAAAGGAAGTCGACCCTGCACCAGAAGAGCAGGCAGCATTACCATCAGATGACGAAGATGAGGGTAGTGACGCAGACGCTGAAGGCTCAGACGAAGACGATGAAGAAGGCTCGTATGAAGAAGGCGAAGTCGCTGATGAAGAAGGCAGTGGTGTTGACGTAGCCCAAGATGTTAGCCCTTCCACAGACCCCAACCAAAGTCCGAAGATAACACCCGAGAGCTCTTTCGGTGGACCACTAGACAAGACTCCACCTGGAGGTTTATTCGAAAGAGTAACTCGTCCCCAGAATGGTAAGATCAAGTCTTTGTTTGGAGAGGTTGGGAAGACTTCAGTACCTTCACTCCCGCCCCCCAACAGACAGAAACTGAGTCCGAGGTCACCAAGTCCTATTCGTGCGAGCCAGCTAGGAGACATTCTCAGACCAGACAATGCGAGGTCTGTGAGTGCTCCTGGACCATTCCAGGCACTGAATCGTCGAAAGCAAGCGTTGACTCAGATCACTGTTCCATCTAAGCCTCAGCTTTCTGGTGAGCAGATACGGCAACAAGAGCAGGAACGTCTGGCTGCCCTGCAAGCGAAGCGAATCGCCGAGGAAGAGCAAGCTCTTAGCGACCGGGACGACGAGAGGGTCCGTGAAGAACTGGATACTGAGGTTGAGGGAACCAGAACCCTAGATCCTTTTCTCGCACACCAAGACTACATTGGCGATATCAATAAACCCGGCATACCTGGCCAAATTGAGAAAGTATATCGTGACATCAATTCTATGATTGATACACTTGGTCTTAATGCACGATCACTGAAAGCCTTTGTCAAGGGGCACCAAGAGATGCACAAAAACGGCGGTCGCGGAAAAGACGATCTCGACGATGATGATTGGTGTCTCATAGAAATCGCCGATCTCACTAAAATTGAAGAGGACCTTGCCAAGCAGCTTGAGAGAGGCCAAGCGGAGAACGCACAGCAGAAGCTCGGCGATCTTCAGGACCTTCACAAGCGACTAGCTACGCTGAGAACAAAAAGGAATGACATAAGTCGCATCATCGATACACGATCCGACCCCCAAGAAATTGAAGCCGCACGATTGGCTCCTCTTCGCCTCGATCAAGCGACTCAACAACGTGAACTCCGTAAGAAGTTAACTCGCTTCCAGAAGCAATTAGCAGAAGCAGAAGAGAACATCACCCTACTTCGCACAAAACTTCCATCTCGCGAAAGCGAGAATGGCAAGGGCCCAACGCAAAAAAAGCCCACTGTCGAAGCTATTACTAACACTATCATGAAAATGACCGCCATTGCCGAAAAAAAACGCGGCGATCTCGACGTCGTGGAAGCACAGCTGCGGCATCTAGGCATGCTATCATCTGGCATCAGTCGAGGTAGCAGAGAAGGCTCACTGGAAGCTCAGATGCGAAATCTACGCTTTGGATCTACTGGCGGCCAAAACAGTAGAGAAGCTTCGCCATTCACACCAGGAGCATCCAGACGAAAGCAGTCTTCCAGACTCGGCGCTAGTGCGCTGCAAAACGGTCATTCGCCAGAGCTAAGTCGAAGCGTGCGACGGTCACCTGGGAAGAACATGGCGGATTTGGCACCTGAAGAAGTCGAGATGTATCGTGAGAAAGCCCGGAGGAGGGACGAGGTTAACAAGGTGATCAAAGAGGCGTTTTGGAAGTCGGGACCGAGGATTACGACGCTGGAATGAGCCTGGTCACATGGATCTGTGTGAGGCGATGTGATGATAGGAGGTTCTCGAGCGTGCATGCAGCGACAGCTTCCTTGGATATGAATTTTTTTGTAACAAAATATGCATAGCGGTGGCGTTTGACTAACGGGTATAACCCAAAGCGTCATTGAATTGAAATGCATCGTTCTGTACATGATGATAACAGGGTGTCATACACTACCATCATCTTTCTGTACATCTGCTACATATTGGTCGAAGCAGGAGCATTAAGATAGAAATGCAATAAAAATGCAATGAGGCTAAACCACATTGGTTGATTAAGATATTAATCTGTATTGAGTGACGACTACCCCAAATATTAAAAAATTACCCTCATGACATATCCACATGACATGGCATCCACATCGTGGGCATACATACATACATACACTCGCTCTCTCGTCTAGCTCGGAAACGCCGCTAAATCGCACATTGGATGTATATATATACAATTATAACCGAAGAACGTTGTCAGAAACAATTACCTCCCCATATAAACCCATTCA